>JBBPRR010001411.1:0-10948 GCA_038093115.1 Hortiboletus flavorubellus | reverse complement strand
CTCCATTTCACCCTCTGAAAGTGACTCGATGCGTGGTTTAAACGACTCCTCCACGCACTATGGTTTCAGCCCAACTTGAAAATGCTTGAGACCGTCCCACTGCGAGCCGGATTGCGTGTTCTAAAAAAATCCCGGTCACCATTCGCATTCAGGGAAGAGGCACAGAAGGGAGGAGGACGTACGATGTGTATCTCGGAGTCGTCCCTAATTGGGATCGAAGGCGAGTACTTGATGAACATCGTAATCGACGGAGTCCTGCGTCCGTGGGCCGGGAGGGTTACATGTCAAATACAGTTCTCAGGAACAAACAAGGAGACCCTCTCAGGAGGCCAACACCGACGTCCATCACCCGATGATACGACGCACCAATTCAACCAGACCGTCCTCCAAGAGCTACCCTGGCACCCAATCCCGGCATAGTAAAGGATTTCCTCTCGCGCAGCCCTCTGCACGACGTCCTCCGTCAACAGACTGATCGTCCCCAATTCGTCGTCCTTGGCCCCACACTTCCCAAGCACATGTCCGTTGAACTCGTACGAACGATGGGAGGACCTTGGCCACGGTGCCGTTTGCATTGGTCTCTCTGTCTTGGGAGTCTCATCGACGGAAGGTTCGACGACCGTCGGCGACGCAGCCTGCTCCGTCTTACCGTTCCTCAAAGAGAAGATGCCTCATATGAGATGCCATGATGAAGCACCCCCGGCAATAATGCTTCCGGCGTCGTGCTGAAGAACAAGAGAGATCGTGCGAGTATCGAGGGAACGAGATACCACGGCTCACGGCGTATACACACACCTGAAACAACACCCGGAGAATATAGCCGGTGATTAGGAAGTCCAAGGGTGGATTCGTCGAGCGTCGACATTGCATCTCTAGACCAGCTGACCTGTCAGATTGTGGAAATTCGAACTCAACGGAAGAACGAAAGACAAATTTATAAATACACGGATGTGGGCACTACTAGAACAATTAAGCGACACGCAGCGTACGGTATTCTTATCCTCTGATAAAGGGGTGGACAAGTGCTTCCTTGGGCATCAGTCTACGCGATGGGTCGAGAGCGAGACATTTGTCCAGTAGGTCGATGAATGAGAGCAAGAGCTTCATTTCGTCGTCTTTCATCTTGACAGACGAGGGAGGCATCAGTCGAGAACGGAGATCCCGGGAAGGCTTCGATATGTGGACTTTGCGTACAACATTCTGGGCGAAAAGGTTAAATGACCTGACAGAGTACAAGCGAAGGTAACAGATACTCACGGCTCCTGTCACACGGTCCGTCTCTATACTCTCAAACCCGCCCTGTTCATCGAAGTACATGTCGCCAAACTTAGCCTTCTTAATCATTTTGGCGTTGAATCGACCTTTTAGTTCCATCATGTGTAAGAGCATTTGGTTGTTCGAGCGCCCAGGGAAGAGGATTTTGCCAGTATATAGTTCGTAAAGCGTGCATCCAATAGACCAAACATCGAGTGCCGGATCATACGGTACTCCCAAGACTAGGAACAATACGTCAGTTTTGAAACCGAGTCGACTCAGAGCGACGTACTAATTTCGGGGGCGCGGTAAAAGCGACTAACTAAGTAGGGAGTGATGTCATTCTCAGAGGCATCAGAGGCTGAACCCAAGTCGCACAGCTTCAAGAGGGTCTTTTGCTCGTTTACCTGTGATCAGCCGTTAACGTACTGACAGACGTCAAGACGTGCCAGAACTCACCAAAATATTATCAGGTTTGATGTCAGCATGCATGATGTTGGTTTTCTTGAGCAAACTCAGGGCAAGGAAGAGCTGATGTGCATAAGCTCTTACGGCCTTGATATTTAGGCCAACGTCCTTGCCAAAACGTTTTACAACGTCCCTGAGATTCATGCTACTCGCAATGGTCAGGAACGAAAAGGGAAGAGCGGGCATCACACAACAACGCACCTCATTGACTCGAAAACGAGGCAAAGATGCCCGCGGTGTTCAAACGTTCTTTCTAAGCGAACAATGTGCTTTTTGTCATCCGGATCAGCTTGCCTCAATTTATTCAGAATCTGAGCCTCTTTCATTCCAGCGCGGTACCTGTATATGTCACCATTGGTAAAAACCGGAAGTATTTACAAGGAAGACGTACATGGATTCTTGGCTCCTGATGATTTTGATTGCAACCTCCTTGCCACTCTCGCTAGCCTCTTGAAGAACGCGGGCTCTAACTACATTCGCGAACATTCCCTTTCCGAGAGAGGAGAAGACTTGATAACGACCACCGTCTAGTTGCTCACCAAGAATGACTTGATAGTAGCCCTCTGGATCTGATGCGGAGTCTAGCGTTGTCGTGATCAAAGCTGGAGCAGCCGGTTTCTGCAAGGGAGCGTGAGGATGATTTTGATGCACCAGAGGAGCGACATACCACGACCTTCTTGACCTTCTTGGTCTTCTTCTTCTTCTCCGAGGTTGCTATTGCAAACATGTCGTCGACGTCCTCCTCTTCCTCCTCTTCTATTTCCACGACGTCAATGGCCATCGGTTCGTCATCGTATGCTCGAATACGTGTATCTTCACGGCGGTCCAAGCTAGGATCGTAATCAGCAGCAGAGATCTGTTCACCAGTCCCGTCCTGTGCCTGCGCATTCGTACGTGCTTTTCCCTCGTCTTCATCCTTTGCCAGTTCAAACGCACCCTGCTCGGGCGCTGGCGATGCCGAATCTCGTTTGCCTTGCGAAAAGAAGGGAGAGAACATGCGTCAGACAAGACCTCGCATCAACACAAGTCACCTACTTATCGACCCATTTCGCATTCTCATCACCGACTCTCCCGGCGCAGCGGGAGCGTCGACCGCACTGTAGGGCTGAGATGGTAGATCAGAAATGGAAGAAACAGGCTGAGGCGGCTGGACCGCACTGCTTGGTGGTCCCGGGCTTGGGCTGACACTCTGCATGTTGCTCGCGATCCCGGCATACTTTGCGAAGATGGCCTGTCTCCGAGCACGTCGTGCTGCACGGGAAGCTTCCTCGGATACTCCCACGTCCATTTCGAGCTCGAGCTCTGGCTCTGATTTGGACTTGGATGATGGTAACTCTATTTGAGGGGATTCTGTCTGCGTTCGTTCTGAAGGAGTTCGAGAAGGTGGTCTCGGCGTCGTACGAGGCGATATCCTTGACACACACAAAAATATGAACCAAAGAAAACAACAAGACAAGACAAGACCACTCACTCGCCTTCTTCCTTGTCCGAGTCAGCTCTCTGCGGCAGGGGTGGGGGCGGTGGACGTCCATTCGAAACAGGAAAGGAGGGACCGTCGGTGGCAGGCGTGCGACGCCGTTCGTCGTCTCTTCGTCGATACTCCCTCTCACGACCGTCGTATCGGTCCCGGTCTCTACTATGCTCGCGCGCTCTCCTCGGGTCCCGGGCCCTGTCTCTATCTCTATCTCGTTCCCTGTCCCTGTCCCGCTCTCTTTCCCTATCCCTATCTCGAGAATGATACTCTCGTCTATCCCGACTCTCCCTCTTCCCTCTCCCCTCCTCCCTCTCCCTCTGGCGCTTATATGGATGTGAAGGCGAATGGGTACGTCGATCCGACTCGCCGTGGTGGTGGCCCTCCCAGGATCGCTTCGCGCCTGCGGATACGTTAGTCATTGCGTGTTCGAGGGAATAATTTGGTTGACGGGGCACCGCACGATCGGAATCGAAAACGGGAATGGAAAGAACGAAAAAAAAAACGGGGCTGTAAGGAAGGTATAGACTTGAGCACGTCGACGTTGCTGTGGACGTGACAGAAGGGAACCGCATTCACCCAACCACAGATTACCCTTTTAGGAATTGGTCCGTGCGTCACACAATATTCCGTATTTTTACTTTTATTTTGAAGCGGGGATGGCTTTCAAGAGGACAGCCGCACAGCCAAGGCAGTGGGAGGGAGACAACACTTTACTACGCTATACCGAATCTGACAGTTTGCTTCCAATCTCGACCTCAGGGAATCACGACACTCTGGGATGATATCCCAGCCACTTTTCCTAGCCCTATTTCCATCGTCCTCAGACTCCCGATGTGACACCACGAAATCGATGCATGCTCTGAACTAGACGGAATATGGTGTCAGTGCTGCAAAGGATTTTGTCCAAGTCACCAAAATCAATGAACGCGCAATTACTAATCGTCGATCTGCACGTGGACGCTGTTGCGAGAGTAGCCTGAAGGTTATGACCAGATACAGCCAACTCGGACGGGCCCACGCCAAGTCTCTCTCTGCTAGTAGCCTCCCTCGGAAAATTTTGCCCATGTGCATCTGTGCAAAGGGTAGCCCGCGAACCCGAAAACGTGCGTTTGAGGGACAGATTTAACCGGACCGCCATATAGGTGCACGAAGGTGTCGTGTCCGCTCACCTGATGCTTTGCCATCAAGCGACCGGCATCGAATGGGCGCCGCGGCAGGAGTATTTACAGTCCCATCAAGATAAGTAACATCCGCAGTTCTACTTGCAGTTTGGTCTGGAGAATACATTAGACAGCCAAGTTAAACGGCGTTGGCACGAACCTGGCAGTGTAAGGGAGATGTAGATTCCGCCACCCATTTCAACACTGAGTCCGTTCTCGAGCGCGAATTTTGCGGCACACTCCCCTCGTGGGGTAAAATCCGTGAGGAGTGACCAAAAGGTCCACAACACCCACAACCGAATCGATGTGTATCCTCGCGTCCTCGCGTCCACGCCTCGACCTGCATGGCGCCTGCGCAATCTCCCGACCTGTGGGGTGGTTCCTCGGGCTTCCTGGGTCGACGTTCGTTGTCGATATCTCTCGATACTCCCGACTCGAATCTGCAAGAAAGAACGAGCTATATTGTCTGGGGACGTGCGGTCGGATTGAGAGGGGAGGCTGCACCGGGGATACGAACCTGGGTCACGTCCATAACGGTGACACAGTGCGACGAGAAAACACACGAACGATCTAACGATAATGCGCGTATACAGGCAAAGAGCATCGAAGATGCCGCGACCGTGACAATTTCAATCTGATTGAATGACGCGGCCGAGGGATGGAGTTAAGTGTTTTGGTGCCTACTCAATAACTTAAAGTCCAGGCTTGGATAGTCGACGTCCCGTGTCGATAGTCAAAAGGCGTCTCCCCTGTCTGTGGTACTCCCTGGCCTCATGCTCTGAATCTTGATCACATGCATGCTTGCAGAAGTCATCGGCAACTTCAATACGTGGCAGATAGTCTACTACACGGCCGCATCGGTACACAGTGTCTGGTGTTGGTCGGCGCGTACTATGCCCTACCAGATTATCCAGCTAAGAACCTACTTCAAAATTATGTACACTATGGCCAAATTGTACGCCGTCACAGAACCACTTGTGATGCAGGTTGCGTTGATCAGTTTCGCATCCAATGCGTGTTTCACCAGTTTCTGGGTCACTTGATGCTCTTGCTTGATGGACCTCCATGATATATTAGATGTGGGTGATCGATTGACCTCGACTGTCTGGTCTATCTCATGCGACTCACTCTGTTCAGAATTAGCATCCGGCTATTCAAATTTCGGACTTGTGGGCATGTGTGGCATACCTGTCGCCGCAGTTGTGGGCCGGTCGATTGACAACTTTGTCGTACCATGGCACGCAACGCTGGTGGCAACGTCCATCCCTCTCGATTTTTGATCTGTGCAAGTTGATGGGGTCAATCTATCTGCAGTCGTCATTGCCTGTTTCCAATGCTCAGGTACACCTCGTTTTTGATGGTGAGTTAAAATGATAACGATGATCGCTTAATAGCGTCTCCATGGCTGCACGCCTGGACGCTATCATTCTGTCGGTGGGCACACAATTCTATTAGATGACGATGGGTTATACTAATGCTGACAACATAGTTTTTCGATGGGCAAGTCATGGGGATATCTATTGGGACACGGGTATTTGTCTAGCATGGTTGGCGGGCTTGTGCACTGTTGATGTTGGCTTTTCAGCTTGGGGATTGCGAGGACCTCATTACCCGAGGGACCACTGGTTTGGCTGGACGGGCAGTTCCGGGACTCGCGAAATCATGGCGGAAGCAGGAAGAGAGACAACGCCTCAAAAGAGACCCTGGGAGACCCAGCCACTTGAAAGAATCAGGAGACGCTGCCAACGCAGGATAAAAGGGGCCGCATTTTTTGTTTCCGGGTCAGCCACTGTTATGGACTAGCGGCCGGGCCAATGAAGCTAGCGTTTGATGGTAACTGGAAGCCTGGGAGATGGCGTCGAAGACCCATTATGTAAGAATCCAAACACGTGCTGGATGACCTACTATAGCCACCAAGATCAGTTGCTCCCATTTCACTGACGACGACGACGACCACAGTCACAGAATCACAGCGCGGTCTTTTTTTTTCAATCTCTGGGCTATCAACAACGGCGAGCGGCTGGCCTATGTGTCACGCGCTGCGTGTCATGGCTCGTGTTGATCAACACCCCAGATCACATGTATCGTCACAGGAAGCACGTCCTCGGGGTTTTTCATGCAGTCACCTGTCCCCCATGATACGATACATATATCAAAACGGTCTGCCACCCCAACTTTACCGGTAACGTACGCAGTGGGGCTAGAGCAACTTCATCAGCGGATTAAGCGGGCTATTCGACTTCAGAATGGTGCCCCGTTTCAAACTTTGAGCATGTCCAGGTACTTCACTCTTTTTGGACTCGCTTGTGGTGGTTTGACCAACGGGAGACTTGCAAAGTGTATAGAAACAGCAACACAGACGCAACGCAAATAATGGTTAGTTCTGACGGCATCCCATCGATCGATGATCGATAAGATACTGATCGGACGCAAGTGAACAAAAAACAATATCCACACGTACCGATTGCGATATCTGAGAGAAGGCTTCGGTCGCCTCAATGTTTTTAGAAGCCCTGCGGAGCTCAGATCAATTCACAAGGTCCTAATTCGCTTCCGGCTATCGCTGTCCCCACGCCCGGGCAAAAATACAACAACACCCCTATTAAGACGAGTAATTCTTGGATGAACCAAATAGTCGCGTTCTATGGAGCTATCCCTGAAGATGTTACGGGTCTGTAATAATGCTGGGTTCGCAGCTGCTCACCTACTTGACATCGTGAGCCGGGCAACGTGGTCAGATACTGGCTCATCGGCTTGGATTTTGATCCCTAAAATGCGGTTGAAAAACGCACACTGGTGGATACAATACTGAAGCAATAAACCCAAGAGAGACAAAGGGCCAGCCGAGTGAGCCATTCTAATTTATGGCCGCACTAGTTGAACCGAATTAACGAGACGAATCTCGTACTTGCATGTATGAGAAGCCTGACCTTGATATGGTTGCTCTCAGCGACAGAGTTCCGAACTGTGGCTAATGCACGTTGCCTAGCCTTTCCAGCGGGTACCTCCGAGTCGTTCCACGCATGCTTCATGATTGGGCACCTGCCGCATGGAGAAACGGCCCTAGTACCAGTATCTGGGAACGAGATGGGCCGCATTGGCAGCAGTTGAATATTGGGGTGTTGCTTCAGTAAGCGTACTACTTGGGACTTGGAACAACACCCTGCCGGTGGAAGGCGAGCAGTGCAATCTCCGACTCTCACTGCGCTTCCAGAAACGTTTAGCATCATCTGGTCGGGATTCATGGCGTTTCTCAGCCGCACTTTCCGCTTTGGCTGGCGGGTCGCGTTTGCAAACGTATAAATACCAGCCTTTCTTGCTTGAATGTGCATCGACATCCAGTACATTCCCAACTTCTACTCACAATGCCTATCATCAACGACGGTGTATACAAAATCTTCAATGTCCAGTATTCGTCCCAGGTCGCTGACCTCGTTACTGGTGGCCCGGGACCAATCGATGGAATCACGGACTGGAATGCCCACAACGATAAGGTTCGTGACGTTCTTCAAGTTTGTAGAGGACTCCCCTCACCCGTACAGTAGTGGATCGTTCAGAACATCTACCATGGAGAAGACAGCAACCAGATCACCCTCCAGAGTCTGAATTCTTCTGGGATCTACGCCTTTGCAGACCAGGCCCAAGTACGTGCGCTAGGGGATGGGATGGGATCAAACGCACAGAACTAACTACGTTCTAATGCTAATAGGGTGCTCCGGTCATCGGTTCCCCTAAGCAACCCCCCATTATCTGGACCGTGGTCAAGGCTGATGTTCCTGGCGAGTACCGGTGAGTTTGGCATCGATTTCTTTACCCGCCCCTGTTGACGTCAATTTGTACAAGCATCCAATCTCCGGATGGCGTCTTTATCTGGCAGCTCCCTGCCGAGAACACAAATGTATTAATATCCATTTTGCCACACCCGGATACTTCTCACAGTCGCTCATCACAGATCGTAGTCATCCCATACCCTCAGTCCTCGGAAGCTAACAAAACAAAGTGGAGGTTCCAGCCAGCCTGAGTCTAGTTCGTTACCTGAGGACCGTACAGTGTGAGTGCCGATGACCCGTCAAAAAAGAAAAAAGCAGAAACAAAAAAAGGGGGGAGGGGTCAGATACATGTAGGATATCGTAGCGGTGTTTTGCGAGCTTTTTGAAGTACGATGGGAATGGAGTTGGAATACTACGGCAACACTCGAATGTGAGTTTTCCATGGGGCGAGTAAGAGGGTGAGTCATGAGAATGCCACTGGGTGGGGGCTCATTCATACCTGTCTCTCCCGGGCAAATTGGGCGGGCACTCAGCTGGGCTATACCTGTAAGGTGGCGTCGGAAATGACGTCTTCGGTGCTGCATGGACCAGCGACTAGCCCGATCGTCGATCATCGATCATCTCCGACCCCGGGTCAGCGCAACGCTTGCTCACCTCCGTCCCCTTTCCTCACCGCCCTGGCTGTACGACTCTCTGCCGGGGAACATACGGTCCTCTTCTCTCTGAAATGATCTACCACCGCCCCCGCTTTCGTCCCCGAACTCGGAAACGCAGATAATCGCGTCTGTGAAAGTGTCAGTCGGTGTCTGCCTTTGTGTGACTTCTGCGTCACCAACTTTGAGCGGGCCCGGGCCCAGGTACAGCGCAAAGCAATCCATTCGCCATTCGTTCGATTCGATCCCCATCTGTGTCGTCCGAGGTTTGTCTCGGTCATGGTCTTCTTCACCACCTTCTGCTGCATTACCCCCTCCAGCAGGCCCCTCCAGAACAGCTCCACGCACCAACGACCCGTGCGTCTCCGCATCGTCCGAACCCGTCGGCCCGCTCTCATTTTCAATCACTTGGAACCTCTGGCAAACTATCCCCGTCACGCGTGTGCTCACCGTCTTCGCTCTCCCCGTCCTGACGCTCGCTTCAAGTAATCCCTCCACAGCCATCTCATCTTCGAATGTCTCCCGCGTCGAAAGCTCACCGGTCACCATAACAGTTCCGATGTCTTCCTCGGCACATGTCCACTTCGATCGAAACAAGCGCCTCTTCTTTCGCCTTTGTCCTTACCCTGCCTCCCCGGGTTTACCATCGCAGGACCTGGGATTCGGGTTCTAACTGGGGATGGGGATCGGCTGAACGTAACCGAGCTTGAGGATTCCGATGGGGTGCGCTCAGCGTTGCGACGCCACCTCTCCCTGGGCACAGACGGTCCCGGTTGCGCGGAAGCACCACGCACACGTGACTCGACCGAGAGAAAAAGCAGAACACGGCGACGATGCGCACACACTCACCCCCTCACGGTCCGTGGCGCAATGCTGGGGTTCGCAGCTCACCTGATCTGACATCGTGAGCGAGGTATTGAATGTGATCAGATACCAGCCCCGGATCAGCTTCAAGTTCGATTCTGATTCCTAAAATGCGGTTGAGAAACAACAGTGGACATAATATTCAAAGCAATAAACCCAAGGGAGACAGAGGGCCGAGTGAGTCATTCTAATTCATGGTCGCACTAGTTGAAGCGAATTACCAAGATGAATCTCGTACTTGCGCATGAGATGCTTGATACGATTACTCGCAGCGAGAGAGTTCCGAACTGTGGCTAATGCATGATGTCTTACCATTTCCAGCTCGTAGTATCTAGGAACGAGATGCGCCACAGCAGTGGAATATTGGGGTGTTACTCCGGTGAGCGTACCACTTGGGACTTGGAACAACGCCGCCCTGCCCAGTGGATGGCGAACAGTGCAATCTCTGACTCTCACTGCACTTCCAGAAACGTTTGGCATCATCTGGTCGAGATTCATATGCCGGGGATCAGGACGAGGCGGTTGCAGCCTAACTCCACTGTGTTGTCACTCGGTCCCACAACCCCGAACGCTGTAGGAACAAAGTGGGCGAGCATAATGTTATTTCGTGGCTCACCAGACGAATAATCGAGCGCCGCAACCAAGGTATACTCTCCGTTATAGTTCGAAGACGGACAGTAATTCTCTTTTGGTTTAGCTCAAGGTTCCTAACCTGCCCAACAGTCGTTTCTGGCTCAAATGATTGGGCTTTGCGATTGCTGGAGATGAGAAAGGTGAGCGATACTTGAGGGCATTGCAGGATCGGGGTGGCGTCAGCGGGTACTGGCGTAGTCACAACAGCCTGAACTCGGCATTGGAAGCATTGATGGACTCTGGACCATGTCAGCCTGAGGTCGAGGGACGGTCAGCGTGGTGCGTAGGGTGTGTGGGCCGCATACGGCGTCTTCTCCTCTTTGAAGCGATCCACCATCGCTCTCGCTTTCGCCCCTGGACTCGGAAACGCGGTTGATGGGGCTCCGGCACCGTGGGGCTTGTTGGACATCGCGTCGAAAGATAATACACGATCCCCATGATCCTCTTCCATGCATCGAGCTAAAGCAAGAACAAACACACGACACGCGTCTGACAACATAGTACGTCCGTCACGAGTTTGCGGGTTTTCTTGTAAGAACTTGTTAAGATAGCAAACATGTATATTATAAATAATCGCGTGCTGGTATGACAAGGCTTTGCACGGCCCGACGAAAATGGACATTGATTCTCGGTCCGAGGCATTCGCGCTAAGTAGTATCACCATTTATAACG
>JBBPRR010001410.1:0-10948 GCA_038093115.1 Hortiboletus flavorubellus | reverse complement strand
GTGCTCGTCGGTCTAGTATCTAAAGCACCAGTATCGAATGTGGACGCCGCGATGCAAAGAGACGATTCGTGCGATGTATCTGTATCTCTGTCCTAACAAATGGTCCGGTTCATTTAATCGGCGGTGGCTTGGGTGCCTGGTGTGAAACAGGCGCAGTTGCATTGCTTCTACCATCTGCTCCCTCTGGGAATCTCCACGGGTGCAGTGAGAAAGTGGGCAACGAATATCGTCGCATCTTGTGTCATAGTAACAGGGCGATTTGGGTTTGAGAACACCACGGCATCGCGAAACTTGCTGCAATTACACCGGACCTCAGGCTGATGGGCGCACATCTCAGAACACCAGTGCCAGAAGCAGGGAAGACATCGAGACAATTGCCTCATAATGTACATACAGCATATGTTCAAAGGCACGCTGCAGCTCAAAGTTGGTCGGGGCCAAGCCACCGATCGTCTCGCTTCATGGACTGAAGTTCTTGCGGAAAGTAGAGCAGCACACCGGGTCATCACCGCTGCTGCCGGGTGTATACTATGCCGACCACAAAGATTTGCTCTGGCAATGTCGAACACGCTCGTTTTCAGCTGGCTGGAAGAGTGACACGCGACGGACTTGGAGAGCTCTGACTGTCGTAGGTTGCCATAGTGTCGATGGCTCGATGCCAGTCGGCGCAGAGTGAGTGATTTGGGCGAATAATCAAGGTCGACGTACTCTCAGGCTGGGAGAACTTGCCCAGCGAGTTTGATCCTGAGCATGGGGGCGTATAGTAATTGTGGGCCAGTATAGAAATATGAGCCAACACCCGCCTAGTCCGAGAGTTTCAAGAGAGTACAACCCGAACAAGCATCTGATGGATACGATATACCGATTCGTGTGAAATGTCGGCTGCCTGGCGAAATGGCATCGCGTCTGACTACGACGCCACGTAATCAGGAGATTGCAGGTTCGACCCCTGCGGCGGTCATTCCGAAGGACTATTTTTTTCGCCAGTGTACTCATAGTTCTACTTGTAATGATCCCTGAGGCACATGATTCGGATAATTCGGGTTCGTTGGCCCCCATCCTCGTGTAATGCATTCTTAGATTAAGACGGTTTGAGTCTAAGACCTCAACCAAACAACCTTTCCGTACGGGGTTCTTGACTCCCTTTCGACCCCATCGGACCCCACCAAAAACCCTACTTCAAAGATACCCGCGCCCTTCGTAGCCAGATGATCCTGCTCCTCGTCATTCGTTGGCGCACTCAGGATGAGCCGCGGCTTCTGGGTGCTGGCCGTGTCTGACGGTACGTCCAATGTCCAGGTATATTCCGACCCCGTGGCGTTCGAGCGCGGAGGCTCCCCAACGACTGACGCGAGCTGCGCAGAGGTGCTTGCGAGCGATTCTGGCTTCCCCAACAAACGGACATACGCCACACCTCGCACGCCCGAAGGATGAACCGCATTCGACGGCGGCTCGACAGGAACCTATAAGACCACGCACACCTCGCCCGGTCAACACTTTCATATTCGGACAATCCACACATCATTCGAAGAAAGGAAAAAAAAAGAACCCACCCTCCAGTTCCGGGGCGTCACATCCCCACAAAAGAACGGGACGGTCCCCCGGAGTTGGTCGTTCTCTGCGGCACTGATGACCCACTGGAGGACCCGCCCGTCCGTGCGCGTACGACCGCCATTGCTTTCTGGAGCGTAGTGGATCCCGCTCTGATCCCGCTCCGCGCGTGCGTTGATGATGCGCGCGATCGAGGTGGTGGAGGTGCCTAGGAACGAAAAGTCGATCCATCCGGGCTCTTTTTGCGCCCACGGGTTGGCATCGCGTCGTTGACGATCGGGTGACCCCGGGGGGTAGTGCGAGGCGGGGTGCGTGAAGGAGATGAGTTCGAGATAGGCGCCGTCGCCTAGGATCTGTGCGGGAATTTGGGCAGATGATCGGAGGAACTGTTACTATGTGGAAATGCAGTCCTACCACGAGCGCGTTTGCTGAGAGGCCCCCTGTGTGGGTTCCACCGGCGATCACGCTGCAAGTAATGTTGAAGTCTTCACGGAGACATTGAATAGAGGGAAAGCGCGAACTTGAAACCCAAATCTCTGAACTGCTGGGATACCTGCTCGACCGTGCCAGGTGGCGTTAGATGTATGATGTGGTCTAATATGTTCGTGGATGGGGTGGACATGACGAACGATGTTTACTCGGCGCCTATTGGAGTTCTATTCATTCATGACTCGGACATAAATATAGATATACAACTCAGGTAACTTGATTGCTGCTTGTCGATAACAATACTTATTGCGGGAGGTTTGGTCCATGCGATATAAGGATACTGTAGAAAATGACCTAATGCCTGAGCACTTGTGTCCGAAATCGTCCGTCTAGAAAGTCTACCAGAGTCCGTTCTAATGGATGTGTCACCAAAGTCCAAAAGTGCCTCATGCGAGGTCAGCAAAGCCGACTTGGAGTCCACCGATGTCGAAAACGGAATAGACGTTTCGCAGAAATACGTCACCCAGAAGCCAAATGTCTAGTCACGACGAACATGAGAAGATACGCCGGCTGTAGACGTTGACTTACTTCCAAGGTTACCTGTACCTGCGATGGCGCCAATACAACTGTCCCCGGAGGAGTCGGATGGTCCAAGATTGAACATCTCGGCGGAGATGGCAAAGGATCTTCCTTCGATCGTGATGCTGACGTCGGGCATCGCATTACAAGGCACTAAAAATAGGGTAAGAAAAGCAAACATTGGTGCGTGTAGGGACTTGCTCGTGTAATATCCGCCCCCTACGTTTGTGGCGTTGAGAGCACTGTAAAACTGGCTGACATTTTCGGCGTTCCCGAGGATGAGTGAGGTTCCCGTGTCCACGATTGCGGGAATGTCCTTGCTAATTGGTTGGCCGTTGGCGTCGATAGAATCTACGTTGATCTGCCAGAATCCCTGAATCTCGCACGTCAATGCTCGACGTGGCCGTAGTAAAGACGGGCCCTGACCTGCAAAGTGACTGGTGTGTAGGTAAAAGAACCTGTGTATAATGACGTGTCTATGCCCCCGATGCGCAACTCGGACCCAGATGAGGCTAGCTTAAAAGCAAAAACGGGATCGGAAAGTTGTCCTTCTGCGACGAGGGTCTGAATAACCGGATTGGCTTGAAATACGGAAATGGTTGCAAACGCCATGCCCATTAAGCCATCGGGTGCAAATTTTGCGATTTGGAACGCAGTAGAATAATGTGAAGCTACCCCGATAGTTTGGTTCTTGGCCTATAGTGTCGTCAGAGATGTCAAGCATGGCATAGTTTCGATGTAACGCACCACGAAGCCTGCGATGCCAACCGTGTCTGCGTACAGTTTACCAGCCACCGTCGAACCATCACCATACGTAAGAGCAAAACTCTGATGAAGGTCGACAGCCGAGGAGCTTGCGTTTGGGTCATAACGCGTGTGTCCATCGCACGTCGAGTTACAATTTGATGCAGGAAGGAACAAGTCCGCAGACCCAGTATCAAAATCCACTAATTGATGGTGAACAAGGTACTGTGCGACAGCGTGGATGAGTGGCTCACTCGTGTATTCGACAGCGGGCGATCCTATAGAGATCGTGCCGTACCATCTTTGGTACCCGTCATCCGAGAGCGGAGCATCAGCCGCAGCACGTCGAGTGAGAGCATTGTCACTTAAAGACGACGGAGGTACACCTGAGTGGCGTTCAAATGCAGTAATCCCTCTCAAATACTTTCTGGTCGTGACAGGTCAGAAGGAGAGGTACGGCAATTGAACGTGGCCTACCGTTCCGAATAGGCAACATGAGAACGAATGGCGTCCAAGTTGGCTATCCCATCCCTTGTTAGGGTCAACCTCTTTTGAATCGGGATGATCAGGGGGCCACGGTGTGGTAATGCAGTTGTCAAGGCCAGCAAGACAGCAATAAAGATGAGAGACAATGAACGCATCTATGAAAGAACAGCGAGAAAGACGTGCGCAGCTGCTGCGTGGGGTGCTCTTATACAGATCTTCACATGGTGACAATGCAGCAAGGTACCTCCGTGCCACTGTAACCGCCTTTGTGTGGGAATACCATGAGGCGGGTGCGAGGTCATCGCGTGCATCGTTTAAACCATTGGGGCGCGAGATGGTCTTTACAAATTGGTCATTGGCGTATAGCGACGCATGGTAGCATGGAGAAGAAGTGCAGGAATTTGGCAATCCACTATGCTCTACAACGTGGCGCAAGTCGGAGAGAGGCAACCGCTGAAACGTTAGTTACTCGCCGGTTCGGGTATTAGATAGCCGGCCTCTCTTAAACCTGTGTATATCTCCCAAGGCAAGGCCAAGGCTGAAGGTTCCACTTTTTTTCGTGCGACACGCGTCGAGTTGAACTGGGAAAGAGCTCAACCCACGTTGAAAGCGTCATGTCTGCCCCTGGTGAGCTCATTCACCGCCTATCCTATGCATTTTGCGTGATGACACGTCCCGGGCACAGATTTCTCTCTGCAATCCTTGTTCAACGTCCGCGGGAAAATAGGTACATTCCTATTCGTTAACGCGGTCGAGCGCTCATCGGTCTTACGGCCTGGAATCACCTTAGCGCTCGTCACGGGTGGTGGAACGGGCATCGGCAAGACGATTGCTTCCGCACTCGTACAAAACGGCGCCAGAGTCTACATCGCGGCAAGGAAGGAAGCACAGCTGAAAGAGGTGCGCAACGTCTGCGGCGGTTGCCATCCAGGACGTTTTGTGACGTGCCATCTCTAGACAACGGCAGAACTCAATGCGCTCGGACCCGGCAGTGCGCACTATATCGTTGCCAATCTTAGCGTGAGTAAGGACGCAATGGTATCTCTGGTGCTGATGGCGACGTATTTGCGTGCTTGCGCTGTCACCGTATGTAGAACAAGGCCGGCGTGGATACGTTAATTGCAGCTCTGGCTGAGCTCGAACCAGCAAAGACACTACACATTCTCGTGAACAACTCTGGCGTCTCATGGGGAGCTCTTTTCGATGATGTCCCGGAGGACAAGGGCTGGGATAACGTCATGGCTGTGAATGTGAAGAGCGTCTTCTACCGTGAGTCGTCATTGTCCTCACTTGGCCACATGCCGTCCCTTATTCTAATTTGTGATGTCCAGTGACTGCGGGGTAAGTTCCTATAGGTCATAGATCAGTTCGGATTGAGATATCGTGTACTGGAGGCTATCGTCGTGGCTCGCCAAGGAAGCGACTGCTGCGGACCCTTCCCACGTCGTTAACGTTTCATCGGTTTCGAGCGTCAGCCCACTCGCTGAAGGCCTACTGAGCGGTGACGGTAAAGGAACATACAGCTGTTAGTCATGCAACATCATCAATTCTATATCTCCCTTCACATATCCTTTTTCTAGACAACGTCAGCAAGGCGGCACTTAACCATCTCACATCGATGTTGGCGGTCAAGTTAGGTCCTCAGAAGATCATGTGTGTGGCGGACCATGTTTCTTGCTTCTATCACTTACCGCCAGCTGAAACAGGGTGAATGCAATTTGCCCTGGGTACGTTCAATGAGGCCTGGATCTTGGAGATGTCTGAGATGTTACGCAGATTCTTTCCCACCAAGATGACGGCGTTTGGTATCAAGTCCGCGGGCGAAGAAAAGCTTGTGTCTTTACAACCAACTGGTATGCTCTTAGCCAAACGGGTATCTCCAGCGAATCATGTGTTCTCTAGGACGGTTTGGCTACCCCTCGGATCTCGCCGGAATTGCATTATTCCTCTGCTCTCCTGCCAGTGCACATGTCACCGGTGCACATATTTTGCTTGATGGAGGATCGACGCTCTCCGGTCAGGGGATTGCGCCAAAGGTGAAACTGTAGGAAGAATGTACTTTCCATTACCATTCAAGGAGGAACACAATGCCATTGGACAACATAGGAGTATTTATGTACATCAAACATAATGAATGAATGAAAGCAGGAAGGATGCTTCACGGCGGGGTGAATTTGTCATCGTCGTTTGTCTCGCTTGCGATCGTACTCCTGACGGGCATCCATGCAGGGATCCGGCCCCAGTAGGCGAATCTTGACTGTTCGAGCACACCGCGATATAAGCCATCGCTGAAACCGACGCAGTGCAGACCGACGCAGGCAACGCGTAGTGCTCCCGCGGCATAGAGCTGGGACGTTTCGTAATGATTTTGGGGCGACACGTTTTTCCGGCCAGCTAGAGTTTCCTTGACAATCGCTTGGGTCGTCTACGAAAACGACTGTGTCCACACGACCAGACCTTGGAGAACTTGACGATTTTTACCTCAGGTGAGAGAGACTCCCATTCTTGAACAGTAAGATCATCCATTCGGAAAGCCTTGTAGGTCCCGGCGTAATACGACTTGCCGTCCTTGGTATAGAAACATTCTAAGCAGAAAAATTAGCAGGCATGTTCTTGAAAAACGCATCACCTTACCTGTCGGTTTAATCATCTGACCGATTACATCGACGGTAGACCAACGATGTGCTGTCGTGACGCGCGGATTTGTGCTGCACTTAAAGACCGGCGTGAGGAAATACCCGTGCTCCTCCCTGTCAGGACACCAGTATGTCGTTGGCTGAGACAAGACTCTGTGATTTTCAAGTCTGGCCGGTTATTCGTCAATTGATTCCGAGATCCGAGTGCGAGAGTCGAAAAGTTGAGCAATTAGATGACGTCAGAAGAAAATCCTCACAGGTCCTTGAGAGACTTGAAGATGTTAGTATCACGAATGAAACTCGGAAGAAACCTACGCCGGAAGAATTCCCGAGGAACTCGTGGAGGGTATGAGGGGGATGAATCATAATTGGTTGCAAAGCATCATCCGGAATACCCGACGGTAGAGGAAGGGTCGCTAGCATTGCTTGTCTCGCAGCGATCGATCGATCAGCTGGTGTTCCCTTCTCGAAAATAGGGAGCAAAACCTGTACAGTAGAGAATGCTTTCCCCATTACCAACGCATATATGCGCTTACCTGACTCTCTTCGTCATCGAACGGTGTTTGAATGATGGGAATATACGGATCCCTAACCAGCGCGGAGCTATTGATGTAAACCTGTCTAGAGTAAGCCGAGTTGCTTTGCAGGCTATCCCCGAGCTTGTCGGGTGTGCATGGAGGTTCACTGAATACTCCGCAAGGGGTATCTTGATTTTCCTGTCTCAATCTCATCTATTGTTTGGATCTCTTGAGCGAGATTTGAGCGACGAAATAAATCATAGCACCCACCTGAGTATCTTCTAACTCCTCAAACGCCGCTTGACTGGGGTCTGACTGTGGTGTCCCAGGTTTCGAATCGCCTTCAAAATCGCTCGGTAGTGTATTTGCCGGGGTCGAGGTTCGCTTGAACACTTCCAATTCTTGCTCTAACCGTAGTATCGTCGCCGCTTTTTGTCGAACGGAACTGTGTACATCCTCGAGATGAGCCACTACGTTATCCCGCGCAGCCAACGCCTCTTCTACACGCATTCTCTCCATCTGGACGGCGAGTAGCATGTCCACCACGTCTGCAGCGGGGTTTGGGTCCTGTCGGTCATATGACAAAAATCGCGTCACATGAAAGGAGGTACAATGATGGAGCTCGAAAGTCACCATGGATGGACTGGGCAGGCTGATGCCTGCTTCCCCGGCGAGTTGGTTCTCCAGATTTCTCCAAGGCTACGATGGTTCTGAGCAAACAGGGGCACGGAGCGGCGATCCAATTTACTACCCAGTTTGGAGCGATTCTATCTCCGCTCTTGTGCCATCTCTATCGTGGAGTTACTTGCTCACACCTCGTAGTATGATCGACCTAGTACTCTGAATTTTGTATTGACATAATGTTAGGATGAACGCCTGTATCGCTAGTAGTCTTGCTTGGATGTGCTCGCGTGAGGACGTGTTTCTACAACATTAATCGTGAGATGATCAGGGGTCCTGTTGACCCCGAATATCTTTCGCTGGTCCCACGGGGAAGCCCGAAAACCTGTGCTGCCATCAGATATCCTGTAGTGCACCCCAACTCGACCAGTGACCATAGATGCCAACAACGCCGCGAATTTCAACGCTTCCTGTATTGTCGGTGGAGAGTACCCAGCCGTCGAACTGCTCGCAGAGACATGCTGGATGCAGCTCAGTGGCCAAGTGGAAGTGGCGGCGTGCTGTGAACGCGCAACGGGCGTAATGCGGTTGACGGCTTCATCTGTAATGGCCGAAACGCTCTTCCCATCTCTTCCTAAAGCCGCTTTGTACTGTCGATCCCGAGGATTGTCGCGAAAGTCCAGCATCACCCAACGCAAGGATTTCGTCTCATCCTCTTCGCAGGTCACCACAATTGTGGCCACGATGCGCCAGAGCGCTTCGTAGGCGGGAAGAATGCGGTCCAGAGAAGACGGGAATTGCTCTCGCGGGAGCCATTGCTGTAGGAAATTCTGGATTTCGAACGGGAGCGTACTTTTCCCTTCCCCATCTCCGTAAAAGTCCGATAGAGCGGCCGTAACCAGCTGAACGTCCGAAAACCCGAGCCTACCGGGATCTGCCCCAAGAAACACCACCGAAAATACACGAAAGGTGATGCAGCGGACGAACGAGGCAAGATCGATATCGATCTCGCGGAAGAGGTATTTCTCGATGGCTGCCTCCGATTCGCGAATGAGCGCCTTCCACCTGGACGAGTCGAGGCTGCTTGTTAGACATAATTTTCGTACACGCCAGCGTAAGTACCTATCATTCTCATCTCTTAGAGGAATCAATGCTTCGCCCATGGTGGTGGTGGTAGGTGGTAACTCCCCAAGCGCCGTTCGAACGAGTCTTGACGCCCGGGCGCCTGAGTACGAGAAAACGCTCGGGCCACGTGCAATCAAACCGATGGTCGGGGCTGCACAACCCCTAACTAGCTTCAGCACATATAGTGACGCGGGAAGGAGGATCACCAAGAGAAGAAACAGCAGAAACAAGTTGTTTGAAGACGACGACATGGGTCGCAGGTGTGTAGTTCCGTCCTTCACTTTGTCCCCCCTTGCATTATAAACGTCCCGATATCTGACGCCACATGCCAGTGTGACCCCTCCGAATTTGCGTTTTTTGCCCTCTACGGTGCGGTCGACTTGATTGCGCCGGCGATTGGCTCTGTCCGAGTTGAGAGGCTGTGAAAATGTCCGTGGTTGTCCTACTTTACGTACTTGATGCATTCGCCAGGTGGGCTTTGGGCTTCTAATCACGCTTACGCGGTAGCAACGAGTTGTGCCGGAGTCTCTAACCTAAGGTCCTGTTTGACAGGACCTACGCGAACGTTATAGCTGCGAAGTCTATGCCCAAGGTATGCTTGCGACTAGGATCATATGATTTTGTCACGGACACCCCAGAATTGCTTCTGTGCAAGGCACGTGTCAGTGCCCCACCTAGGATGTCTTCCTTTGCCACCGCTGCCACCGCTTTCCAGAGTCCTCGTGTATCTACATAGGATTCGTTGCAAACCCGTCTCTAGCGACCTGTGGGACGGATCATCAATTTGTGCTTCACCTGCCCCACCGGAGATTATTCATACCCAACTTGACCTCAGTCCAGCAAGCTAAGCCCGTATTCAGTAGTTCCGCACCGACATAGGAGCCGTGTTGTCTGATACCTCAAGGCAGCGGAACTCCTTCCCGTCGTGCCTCCGCCAGTGGTGACTGTCAGATTTGCGTCGGATCGTGTCATGACGAGGAGTGTTCCTGACCGGTCCGTGACTTCAATTACTCCGTCCACCTCGATCATATCGTCCACATTCCGTCCACTTCCATTCCCCTCCTGGTTTCGCCCGTGAAGCTTCTGGAACCCGAATATCGTCACGAGATCGGGTTTAGTAGAGCATCGGGGCAGAGGGGAGAAACCCCGTGTTTTTTTCTTGACTCCAAGTTGCTAAGTATGCGCAGCTGATCCACATCCGACATATTGGTTACAGCATTCCTTTTGGATTCCATTGCAAGAATCCTGCATGGGAAGAAGTGATAGTCGACTGCGACAAACAGTAGGTCCTTGATCTCGCTTATCCCGATATTTGGGGTTTTTGCGGGAAAGAAGCGCAGACACGCTCGAGGCTCGAGGCTTAACCGAAAAGTATATTAATGCGAATCGATCCTTCCTCCTTTAGTGGAAATCCCTGATGAGTCACCAACACGCAATTCAAAGTGCAGACTGTCGTCACTCCACAGTGAACACCTCCGTCCAACACGTTCAGTTCGGAGTTTTGATCTAGTATTCTTCAAACAACCTCGATTTCCATTCCCCCTTGTCGTACAACCGTCTCGAACGCCGAACTGGGACTGACACTTCGCGGGGTCCCATCTCCCCATCGGATCTAAAGACGACGAGAGACTGCACACGTGCCTCTTCGTCCCTCAGGGTCACTCCGTCGGACAGTGCTCGATTGGACAAACGTGCGTCATCCGAGCAGGGCATGTACCGAACTGGCCGTTTTGACCTCATGAGACGCAGACGTGCAGGCACGAACTCGGGAGAGTTCAATGTGTCGATGTTGAGAGGGAGCGGAAGCTGAACGCGCAGTTCCGTATGCATCTTCGCCTGGGTCCAACCACCGTTCGCAATGTGGGCTGGGTGCGTAGATGCATGGTCGGCGTCGGGATCGGTATCGCCGCCGGAATGGTTACTGTCTGTTGCGATGCCCCAGCACAATGGCGGGCAGCTCTGTGGGCCCCAGCGTTTTCGATAGGGTCTTCCGAGGAGCGTGCGGGGTGCGTTGGGTTCGGCTTGGGCGGGGGTGGACACGATCTGATTGAGCACAGACGGGAGCGCAGTGGAGAGAACGAACAGGCAGGCGAGGACGAGGGCGAAGACCGCGGGGACGGCCTTGGTCATGGTGTGCGCCGTACCAGTCAGTGCGGATATGATGCTCGATCGCTGCGATGTTGGACGCTTCGAAGCTGTCCTGGTACAGTGCAGTTTTGGTGGTGATATGATTGATGTATGACAGAAACACGGCCAGCG
>JBBPRR010001409.1:0-10954 GCA_038093115.1 Hortiboletus flavorubellus | reverse complement strand
CACAACCTTGGGTGCTGGTTCTCGGTTGCGCCTGCATCTAACCCGCAAGCAGACCAATTAAAACGTCCGGGTCAGCGCCCCCGCAAGGCTGCGAATCGAGGACGCAAGACAAGAAATTAATCTACGAAACGATACTCTCGAGGGCGACGACAAGAGGGATTTGTACTCCAATGCGCAGCACATGCGCGTTCTCGAATGCCCACCAAAGTAACCTTCACAGGAGAACGATGGGAGGGAAAGTGGGATTCAAAGAACGGAGAACGTATATCGATAGCATCGATCGTTGCAGCACATCCAGTATATGTACACTCTTTACTAGCTTGTCTACCATCGTTGGCGTGATCTCTTCTACCTGGACAGTGATCAGGCTGTCTGCAGCGACCCTCCGATACGCTGCCACGTTCCCCAGGTTAGGTGTGAGTAACAGCGCACCAAATGGTTGTCTCAACCGAGCGGTGGTTTGCAGGGCTCGCATCTGCGTTTCCGCCGGCGATAATGTTGAAGGGAGGAGGGGAGATCCTGCGCTTTGAAGGGATTCACTAAATGGTCGCCCAAGGCGAGCAATGAACTTGAACCGCGCTGCCCGTGTTTGCGGGACTGCCAATGGGACACCGGAAGGGCCAGAAAACGACAGCAACTCGCCTATGGAGGAAGACTGGTCATCTGCGTTCTCTTCGGATACCGTCTCTACTACCCTCCCAACAGGCAGTCAGTCGAGGAGAAAGTCGATCCATGGATGAACAAGGTGCAGAGAACCGAATTGGAAGAGATCTTCCTCGGTCCTAATCTCCAAAACTCCCGACAGCTGTCTGCGCGCGGAAAAGATTTTGCGACCCAATCCGAGAACCCGATGCAGGGCCAAGTTTGAAATCGAGGCATGGAAGTTTCATCCGCTTTCCTGCGCACGACGGCGCAGGGGGTTCGTGAAGTCGACCATACAACCTCATGATTGAAGAAAGGTTAAGCAAGAAGGTGCGCAATCTAGAGGTGATCCTGTTCATTTCGGCAGCTTCGAGCGCCAGCGGGACATGCGTTGTCGGAAGCTAGTTGAACACTCTGATATTAGCTGGGAGAAAGCTGCTGAAGCTACCAGGTCGCCCTGTCCATGCGAGAATACTCGCATCCCCCGAGCTCACGACGAGCTGTGCCAAGAACCGCCCGAGTGCCTTGTCCCCCTCGCCATATACGACTGGTAAGGACATGGAGAATATTCCAAGCAACGAGTAAGCAGCGTCTTCGACCCGCGTCGTTTTGCACGTCGAAGCTAGACGCAGCTTCTCCCAGATGTCATCCAAACCCGGTCGGAGTGCCATCAAGGCTTGCGCCGGCACGCGGGTTGCTTCTTCCATTTCCGCAATGATCTCTGGCGACTCCTTGTGGTTGAGAATATCAAGATTCAAGTACGGCTTCCAGCCTTCAGTGCAGAATCGGACCACCTGGGATGCGAGATAACCCTGCAGTGTCCAGGCCCGACTGTTCCAAATGCTTCTCATGAGATCACCGCGCTTCGATGGAGAGCGAGCGCCACGAAGCAGAACGATTGTCACGGCGGAACCCCCGTACCACTTGAACATGGACACCAGGGCCTCTTGAAGTACAAAGTGGTCTGCTTTGTTGGTACAGCACGTATCGCTCCAAGCCCAATGGAACCCAGAATCCCGTGCGATCTTGCAGAACATTTGCAACTTGTCGTGAGTGAGCGACTCTTCAAGCTCGCACACCACGATGCGTACGAATTGCTCGAGCAGAGGCTCGTTGTCTTCCCACGTGTGCGAAAACGTGACGTAGCGGTAGTACTCTGCAACTTCGTGATTAATGCGGGCATGGTCGATGCGTGCCGTCGTGGAGGAGATCAGCTCCCAAAAGGTAGATTGTGATTCGAATGAGTACGCTTGCTCAGACTTGTTGAGGAGACGACCAGAGTCGGTGTTAATCAGGACTAGGGGAGATTCGCGAATGGCGTTTGCGACCGCCACCCGAATCGCCGTCTTGGTCTGCTCTGGATTTACGTATTCGTGATAACGGTCTGCGAAACAAGATCAATATATAACTATCAGCACAATGTTAATGCACTCACCACGAATTTCTGGATCAGGTGACCGCGATATCTTCAAGAGCATCGTCTTGAACGTGCCAACGGCATCGCCATATCGTCTTGCCTCATGTAAAGCTGCATGCTTCCTCTCGTACCCCCGCGGAGAGGACGGATCAAGTGCGATCATCTAAGGATGATAACATCGATAAGAACGAACCTGCACGAGACAAGGAACGCACCTCGTTTGCATCGTTTAACGCGTTCTCCCACATACCGCTGGCAATGTGCGCCTTGCTTCGCTTGACGAAGAGACCCTGAGGTGCGGCAGGATCGAGAGATAGTGCGGCTGAATACTCGGAGACGGCCATGCCGAGTTTGTGGGCATTCATTGCGGCATCTCCGAGATGTTCTAGTTTCTTGGAGAAGCGCTGCCTGAAGTCTGACACGCATAAACGAGAATGCGTACGCGGTATGCAAGACTGCTCACCGAAAACCCATTCCACCTGCGTAACATCTAGGGTTTTATCTCCCAATTCGCTCATCATTTGGTCGAAGCAATTGGTCGCAACCGTTATTTGGTTGAGCGTTTCAAGATGATCACAGAGAGCCGATAAATCGTGAATCTCGGCGCGGTAAACTGGAAGGCAACGGAGTGTCAAGCCCACGATAAGTAACAGAGCAAAGGAGATAGTCACGTCGACAGTGGCAACCAAGGCATCCCCCCACGAACCGCTCGTCAATTTTAACTTTACCCACTCTCAAGAGCGGTGTAGGGGGTAGCGAATGGGGGCTTGTATCACCACTGCCTTCGGGGGTGGAGAGACATCGTTGCGTGAAGTCTAGTGAAATTTCGAACGCAGAGGGGAGGGACGGGTAAAACATGACTCACCAGAAACAGGTGGTGATCGGTTCTGCCGCATAGACCTCTTCACCGACAGTGTCGACGATGTTTAGTAGAGATTCGCCTGCCTCCTTGATGCGACCGGCAGCATACAGGGCTTCACAAAGACACTGTCGATCCGTGATGTCGACGTTATCAAACTCCCATCCAGATGTCTGCGAAGGAAGAACGAAAGGTATCAACACATTATGGCATAGCCATAATTTAGATAGCTTACCGGATCCCCATGACGGAGTGTTTGTACTCGTTCGCGAGTTGCAATGTCCCAAATGGAGGCTGTGCCGTCCCTCGACGCAGAGTTGAGTTGAGTTGAGTCGGGCGAGAAATCGACTCTGCGGATGACCTAGGACTTCCTCCTCGTTCGCAAAGACTTGTTTGTATGTGTTTGCATCCCGCGCGCGCATGCCGCCCCGGTATGTCCCGGTTGCGGTCCATTTCCCGCAGGCATTGGACGCTGCCAGCTTCCATTGTTGCCATTTGTTTGCCGTCTTCCGCTTGCCGCACTCGAACCCCATCTCAACCACCGCTGAAGACATACCCGCCATCCGCTGAGAATGTTACCGCTTCAGATAACCCCCGACCGGCATCAATTTCCATTGTGTTCTTGTCCAGCAGTCAGCGTCGACGCACCACCAACTTGTCACTACGTACCGGCCATTATCGACGACGTGGTGGTTAGCAACACAATGTAGCAGGGCAATCGATGGACAAGGTGCGGCTTCCCCGCATTGCATACGTGTTGCTCTTGCCTGCGCACACGCTTCATCACCTCGTGTTTTCGGCGCTTGCCCATGCCGGCAGTCTTTCCAACGAAGGACCGCTCCTCTGCAAAGGCGTACAAGGGGCTATCTGGGAGTCTGTCAGCTCACTTGTTTGATCCCGCACCACGCCTCGTCACCCGCACGAAAGACCTGTTATCCTGCGCCCCGGTCTTCTCGTCCACCTCACGCTTCCTACGTCTCAAGTTTCTGCAGAATGATCTGCCGTGATCAGTTGCAGCCATCGTCCCCACCTGTTCGTTTTCTCCAGTCCGCATAGGCAAGATACCGGATATCCCAGCGAAGCAGACACATGGCATGTTCATGCGCACTAAGAACACCGCTTGAACACCGCTCTCTTGTCGCTCCCCCTTTCTTCGTTTCCTTATCGTACAACCTCTCAGCGACTCTCCACACAAAGGTTGACACCAGTGACCTGCCGCTGGCTTTCATCTAATTCAACATCGTCCTTGTATTCAAGGCACCCAAGAACTTTGGCAAGGCAGGTTTGCTGTCGCTTCCCCTCTCCCGTCCACTATTCCGTTCTAACAGGGACATGTGCGTTACAACGAGGAGCCCAAACAAGGAGATCATCCGACGGTAAGACATCCGGGTGAAATAACTCATTAGGCTGATGGGTTGGTGACCCGGCGTTTCACTTTCTAACAATAGAACCATCAACAACGTTTACCCCGGCGCGTCTGAGGCAGGCCACCATCGTACCACCTTCACAACCTCTGAGGCGCCAAGGAATGGGCCCACCGTTGTATGTTTCTTCTGCTCCTCGTACTACTGCGCAATTCCTGACATGGGTGTAAGTCGAACTTGTACGATGCCGTCCGCCACAATCGCCGCCAACCTGTGGGGTGAACTTTCGAGACGAACGGGTTGAACACTGTGCAGACTACCATCGCGCGTTTCCGCGTCTGCCAGGGAACGGGACGGACAGAGACGAGCAAAGTGTTTTTTTATTTTACCCATGTCCTGCCCAATGTTTATAGTCTAGTTTGCATTATACCACACACTTCTCCATCCTCGTGGCACAGGGACACCGCTACCCACCTGGCCCACATTTCCACTGCCTGCTGCTGTGTTGAAGTTGGCCGTCAGATACTTGGTGCCAAGACAAGAAAATGGGCACGCGCGGTCGGCAGCGTTGCATATCTCGGGACAGGGCAACAAAGGACGAATAACCATAACTCGCTTATGGATTTTGTGACGAGAGCCACGTAACCCGCCATTCTGGTCACCGCCAGTCATCTTATTTAAGACTTGTGAGCAAGGATATTACCCGCGAGGCTCCAGGAAGCGCGCCAAACAACATCGGAAAACTTACCCGGTGTTGATGGCGTATCCTGGGATGCAGTCGGGGACAGGTCGAGAGCCGTCTTGACCAACGGAGCGGTCGGTGTGTCCTTTGTCCAAATGAGCACAGACTTGTCCTATGACCAGGTAAAAATGAAATCAGGATCACATCGCATCTATGTTTCTCCCTATCTGCGAGACGTACCTGCGATGCCGTGGCTATATAGCTCCTCGGCAGTCCAATATTGGGCATCCACGCGACATCGCGCACCCAATCTCCGTGCCCTTCGAGTGTCTCTTCCTCGACCCGTGTCTGGGTGTCCTTGCGGAAAGACCAGATCGCGACGAGGTTGTCACAGCCGGCACTGGCGAAACGCTTGAAAGGCGCGGGAGGGATTGGCACTCCGGGTTGATGGGGGTTGATGAGCAGGCCAGGGTGGGTTGCAGGCGCACAAGAGACAGCATTGCAGCCAATGGCATGTCCATTAAAGATGTCGGCGACCCATTGACCATCGTCTGAAAAAAGGTATTTAGTGGAGATTAGTGTTATGCATCACCAAGATGGGTTCAAGGTAGAACGGACCTTTGAATGTGAGCACGGAGAGCTTTCCATCGGAAGAGGGGCACGCCGGGATGGCATCTAGTTCGCGGGGTGCCCAAGAGATGGAGTTGACTATACAGCGCCAGAAGGTCAGATTGGAGCATGTGCATGCAGGTGGTGGAAGCACCTGACGCGGTGTGCTCCTTGATTTTTGTCCACGATCCGGCCGAGGACCCTTGAGTTTGCTCTCTCCCGATGAGTACTTGACCGTCGTACGAATACGATGAGAGGATACTTATGACCGAACTTGGGATGGGCCCACGCGACTTGCCAGACGGGTCCAGTGTGACTGGGGGGGCAAGATGTGAGCAGCAGTCTCAGGGAGGCGCGTTGAACACACCCATTTAGTGTCTGCCCACCCGGCTTGGACGGCTCGCCGTCGACAAGATGGAAGACCCTGGCAGTGCGGTCGGAAGAACACGTAGCAAGCCGTTTTCCGTAGTAATCGAGCTGGGCATCGTGCTTGAAAGGTATAAGAATGACAGAGTATGTGGACAGAAAGGTATGCATACGATCATGTCCTCATTCCTCATGTGCAGTTTCAATTGGGACGGCATCGGTGGTCGTTGTGCTAACCATGTCATTGCGAGTATTTCCCTGGGCTTGATTGAGGCTGCGGTAGTAATGATGGTCGTGGACTACGCGGTAGGTCAGAGTTGGCGCGGGTGCAATTTGCCACCCAGATCACAAACATGACTGGACATACCACCGGCCTCTTTGATCGCGCTTCGGCCTTGCACGCGCGGGTGGTCCTCGTCCGCTGTCACGTCCACCAAGTCCGAATATTGAACGTTCCGACGGCATCATCATAGCGTCCTGCTCCGTGTAAAGCCGCGTGCTTCCTCTCGTACCCCCACGGAGTGGATGGCTCGAGCGTGACCGCCTAATGGTAATGCCATCGACAAGAATCAACCTGCAAGAGAGAGGAACCCACCTTGTTTGCATCATTCAACGCATTCTCCCATGAACTGAGCGCTACCTACGCCTTGCTTTGCTTGATGAAGAGGCCGTAAGGAGCGGGGGGATCGAGGGTTAGTGCGGCTGAATACTCGGAGACGGACGTGTTGAGCTGCTGGGCATTTATTGCAGCATCTCTGAGATACTCTAGTTTCTTGGATAAACGCTGCCTGGAGTCTGGCAGGGAATGGTCAGATAAACGACAATGCGTACATGGCATGCAAAACTGCTAACCAAGAACCCATTCCGCCTGCTCACCACTACCTAGGCTCTTATCTCCCAGTTCGCTGATCATTCCATGGAAACACTCGGTCGCAACTAATATCTGGTTGAGCGTCTCAATATGATCGCAGATAGCCCGATAAATCGTGAATCTCGGCGCCATAAACTCGAGAGCAACGGAGCGTCAAGCTCGCGACGAGGACCAGAGAAAAATAAGATACTCACGTCGGCAGTGGCAACGAATGCATCTCTCCACGAACTGCCTGCCAAATTTAACTTTGCCTACACTCTCAAGAGCGGTGTAGGGGATGGTGGATGGGGGCTGTGTTGCCACTGGTTTCGGGGGTGGAGAAACATCATTGTGCAAAGTCTGGTGGAATTTAGAAGGCATGGCAGAGAAACGGATAAAGTATGACTCACCAGGGAGCCAGGAGGTGATCGGTCCAGTCGCATAAACCGCTTCATCGACGGTGTTTACGATGTTTCAAGTTAGTAGAGATTCGCGTGCCTCCTTGATGCGGCCAGCAGCATACAGGGCTTCACAAGAACGTTGTTGAATAAGCATAAAGGTCCACTGCTTTGTCTTCCACAAGGCCCGAGTGATAAACCAGTCCGGAGTCGATCATCACCTGAAAAATGTAATTGAAGACACGCTAGCACCAACGGAGTCGTCTTAACGTACTAGATCGTTGTTGCTTGCCCGAAGCAGCATATTTGACGTGGCCAGGTCCCCATGAATGATATCAAGAAGATGCAACTTGACGAAGAGTACAGTCTCGCGACGATGACTCTGATGAGCGTCGCGGTGATGCTTTGCCACCCCCACTACCTACGCGCCGCATACTCTGGTGACCAGACCGGTCTATGAGGTTGCCGCATTGAGAGGCAAACCGTCGGTGTGCGTTGTTAGTCAGTGATATTCGAGCTGCGGTTTCTATAAAAAAAAGATCCATGCACTATGTAAATTATTCCGTTCGGACTCTGGGGTTGTCATAACTTGTGCGTCATTAGGTCATTCAAAGCCAAGCCAGGACAACTGCTGCGCTGCATCCATTGTTTTGGTCATTGGCTTCAGTTTCCCAACTTTCATCTGGGTGACCGTAAGTCACCTGACTCGATTTTGGCCCACCTCTAATCCCCGTCTTCAGTTGCTACCTCTCAACCGATCGTGAACTCAGGCGCCTAGACGCCGCCCCAAAGTCACCTATCTTCGCTTGGTTTTCTGGGTCCTTGTCCGGAGTATCTGCGATCCGAGCCTACAATCAACAAGGCATCTTCACTGCGCAAAACGCGGGCCGGGTCAATCAAAACCAAATGTGTCACCTTCCTAGTACCACCCTCAACTGCTGAATTGCCGGATAGTAAGTCAACCCTGGGTTGGCCTGGTGCTAGCGAGGTTGAATTCCGGTGGGTCAAACCTGGTCGGCGCGTTGCGGCGGAGGTACTGATGCTTGTGCGCAGCCAGTATTCGAGGAGGTATCGACCTGAGTTGAATTTAGTACTGGAGAAGACATCGCTGGTCATCGTGTGTATTTCACCGTTGGTATATCTTGCTTTTGTTCTGATGATCCTTTAGTTGGAGAAGATATCGCCGGCAGGACAGGCGCTGGAAGTCGTCGGTGAGCCTGTTTCTTTATTGGTTCTTTTCACCTTTTGATCCTTGTGCGACAGCTACTTCTTGTGCTACTTCGTATCATAGAAGTGGCGTAAGGGTGGACATTAGCACGACCGGTTTGCATGACTGCACGTCCACTTTGTGGTGTTTCTGAACACCACACTGATCCGTCGATGTTGGCAGTGCGATCGGTGATCTCGATTGTTCCCCAGAGCCCAGATTCATTCGAAGGTGCACTCCGGGAGAACATCGATGCCGCAGGGAGTACCAAGATTCAGATATTTGGGTCGCGCACGAACATGTAAGTATCTACCCCCATGTCTGCCTGCTATTGCATCTGTCAAGCCAACCATGCCGTGATTGCTAGGCTAATTTGAATCCGTACGTCGAGAGTCTTCCTGCGAGTATCGATGCCCCTGTTCAAGAAAGCGGATCGTCTTTGTTGGCTGGACAACGGCAGTTGCGCTTTGCGGGCGCGTTGTTGAGAAAGGTGGGTGTTGTTTGGTGCTTTGACTGAGAGCGCGCTGCTGATCCCCGCGTGTGGTGACACTTCAAGGTGCTTGCTGGCAGCTCAAGTGGGACGTAAAAATACATGCCCGTTGCCTCACAATGGTGGCGGAATGGCTTACTACAGTCCTTTTTGAACCTCGCAGAATCCGTTCCCTGCATCGTTGTATCGTCTGCCAATGACTGCACGTGGCAATGGACTATATACTATCTACTATGCATGTGCGATCTGCACCTGCGACTGCAGACAGGTTGGCAAATCTGCGCCCGTAAACGACTCGTCTGATCACATCGACCTGCACGCAGACCACTGCAGTAACATGGCATTTCCTGGTGCTGCTACCCCCAACTTGAGTGCATCAGCGGCGCCAGTGCTGCCACAAGAAGATATATGTACAGGAACATTGGTGGTTTGACTAGAGTACGCGCTGCTTCTTTGCAGCAGACTGATTAGAAGGCTCGCCCTGAACAGGGCGCTTGGTGAGCCCCCTACCCTTGACTTGCCGCTCGGACGCCAGTTTGCTCGCCATGGTTTCACCTAAGATGGACACCAGAGCAGTGTATGGGCCATATGGTAAATCCTGCAAGTTGCGACATAGGTCAGAGTGATATCTTGCCATGTCAGAAGCCGACAATAGTGCCCATGATTGATTGAACAAAGGTGAGGTAAATATCTTTGTCCGTTCAGCAATTGCAATGCCAATACGGACGAGATTGAAGGGTTTGACGCCCTTTGCACCTGGAGAAGTGCCAATGTTGAATCCCAAGGCAAAACACGAAGGGGAAAGAAATACCGTGTTTGGACGTCCAGGCACTTCCCAGATTACCACCATGTTCACTCATGTACTGTCGCAAGGGAGAGGTGGGCTCGTAAATAGCGATGATGAACGTTGATATCATCATCATAAAGGGGGTGCGGTCGACGAAGCCTTTTCGCCCTTTGGGAGGAGATTTCCACTCAGAGTTTCGGACGGCAGCAGTGATTTCGGCAGCAGAGCTGTTGTTCGTGAGCAAACTAGGAACCGCTACTCCATGCAGAACATCTGGAAGGATAGCAGTAAAAATAATTGCCAGAAGGACAGCGGTTTGGTGGATTGGCTTTTGGGCGTTGTAATTATTTCGGACCCAGAGGTAGGTATTCTTGACATACGCGCTGTCGGAGTCATTGTTGAACGACATGCTGCCCATCTTCCACTCTGTGGGAAGGCTTGAGCGATTGAGGATTTGGTGGAGGTCTTGAAGGACTAGTTCTTGAAACGACCAAGAGGCGCGAGAGTCGGTGGACATGGCCTGGATGGAGGATCGGGCAGCATTGGCGTCATGTTGGGAGGAAGATCCGACAAGGGTAAGAGAGGGTGAGGACATCTTGTACTGCGCTCCGAGATTAAGCCATATATCATAGACCACTGAATAGGGTGGGCGTCCAGGACCAGGTGGGGCATTTCGGGACCAAGGAACATTCATAATTTCTCTCTGATTGACTGCCCTAACTAAAAGATGCTCCAGGATAGAGGCCACATCGCGGGTAGAGTCCCCACTAAGTGTGGTGCGGACTTCGCGGATGGTTTCCCGCATAAGTGGCAGTGCAATCCCATTGGAAATAAATGGGGGGAGAGTGACTGCTGTCTGAGCTTCCGCAGCTTTGATAATATTTGCGACAAACCATGGAACGGACTTGGGACTGCACGCAGCAGCAGGTAGACCATTTGCCAATAGCTGTGGCTGGTCAACGATGGCCCGCACCAGGTGGGTATGAGCAGACTCTTGATATCCCAGAGGATTTTTCAGTGCCGACCACCTGGACAATGCTTCAAGACGATCACGATGGAATAAGCGAGAAGCTGGACTAAGATCCTGGTCGCCGTCCAAAAGAGCCTGAGAGGCGCGAACACCGCGGTCCACGAGAGTGCGAACATCATCTTCATAGGCCTGAAAAGCGCAGTCCAAGAGCACATACTTCAGTCAAATCCTATCGCACTTCTGGTTCTACCCGGATGTACATTTGCCTGTACTGCTGGGTCCGGCCGAGGGGCGGCCGGCCAACGCAGTATTG
>JBBPRR010001408.1:0-10958 GCA_038093115.1 Hortiboletus flavorubellus | reverse complement strand
TATCCCAACTCAAAGGATGGATCAAGGACATGTACGATATCACCCCCAACGATGGTGCTTACTTCAACGAGGTTTGTCCTATGGGTCCGCCTTGGGGTGGCCCTACTCACCATGTTCAACAGGCGTCCTTGTTCGAGATCAACTGGCAAGAGACCTTTTTCGGCTCACACTACTCGACTCTTAAAGGCATCAAGGACAAGTATGATCCGCACAGGCTTTTCGTTGTTGCGGAGGGTGTCGGATCTGAGGATTGGAACGAGGATTTGACGTGCCGGTTTTGATTTATGTTTAACTTGAAGTTCCGTACTATTTGCAGTGTCCATTTCTCTTGCAGTTTCCAAAAAGCCACTTGTCTATGTCGCTTATCGAATCCTTCACGGATGGCGAAGAGCGATCTCACAGTGGAATGTTCCACTGTGGGGACCGCATGGCAGCGAAAAAGTGCGCTGGGGATCTCCGAAAGGAGCCTCGGCGCCCGAACGACCTGTGGGTTTTGCCGGCCGTGCCTGGCCCCGTGCCCACCCGGTATATAGTCTGCGTGATGTCGCTCACTCGAGTGTGTCAAATAAGATGTAGGGTACTGATTAAGTACAAAGCGGTGGAGGTTGGAAAGAAAGGGCGGAGAGAAAAGGTCCTTGTACTCGCTGCGATGTTGTGTGCGGTTGGGTGAAAACCCACAGGGTTTCCAGCTCAAGGCTGGGCTCTAGCCTGCCTGGGAAAAGGTGAGCTGTGTACCCTCTCATTAGGAGCCTGGCGACGTGCCCAGCGAGGCTTGGGACCCGATCACTAGGAGTGAGGCTACATACCATTAGCATACCAGTGGCATGGCCATTCACATGAAATTGTTGAAAAGTTGTTGGTTGGCTTGAAGGAAGGGCGCAAGGATGAGTGTGTGATCTCTCAAATACAGTGTGAAAGCATCTCTGGCCCAATGCCCGATCACTTTGACCGTGTTGAAAGGTACTCCTTTCAGCAAATAGAAAAGGGTGCCTCCTATGCGGAGACTGTGACCTTTTAGATCCGAGAGGTTGTTCCACTTGGTGATGACTGCAAGTTTGTTTGTTACTTGAGTTTTGGATAATGGGTGGAGTCCACCCCTGGAGTGCTTCCATGCGAAAAGGTGGGCGTCTGGGGGGGCTGGGTTGATGTGAAGATGGTTTTGGAGCGCTGTTTCAGGGTTTGTGATGCAACCTGTTTGTGGCGCACATTGGACGTCTTCGCCCATGATTTCACATTTGGTGATGGGGATTCTGAATTTCAAAACTGGGAGACCGTCTTTGTCCCTCAGCAATGAGACGCCACGGCGTGTGATGTACTTGGTGGGCTTGAATTTCTCGCGAATGTTGGGCACCATGAACTTGCCTAGTCTAGCCACATAGTAGAAGGTTATTACTATGCAGGTGTACATGGCCACATCGCACAGGTCATTCATGTTAAGGCCAGCGTGTATGATTTTTAGGTCGTCTATGGTGATGGGGGGACGCTTGGTGCATTTGGAGCTGCGGGGGGCTAGGTGAGCTGCTCCTTGGAGTGTGAGTCGCAGCTCGTCTTAGGGAATGTCCCAGGATTGTCCATGTAGGAGGTGCCAGGCATTAATGCCTGCCATGTAGTTGGATAGTGCTGAACCAGATGCTCCTCCTGCTGACCTGCACCAAAGTGTTTGGATGCGGATACTTAGTTATTGTATATGTGATGCTAAACATTTGACCCGAGATTTGAGTTTTCACCTTATTCCCACGGTCCAAATGCAAAGCTAATTGAGGGACATATAGACCATAGTGTCTAGTATATACCTCTAATTTTCCTTATTTGTTCATTCACAGGTTGTGGAGAAATAAAATGATTTCTCCCAACATATTTTTATTACTACCTACAACTACTGTACATAGCTACTCATTTTCTTAATGTCTCTTTTACCCTTTTGTACTTAGCCAAGTGTCAGAAAAGCAAATGGAGCATGTGACCTCAGTTGCAAATCACCTGACTCAGATTATGTGACTGTGCACGGCATGGGTCATAATGAGTCATATTGAGTCAAAGTGAGTCAAATGAGGACCAAGCAAAGCACTGCCCCTAGACTGGCAAAATGATCATGTGACCTGCACAGCATGAGTCATTGCCAAGCCAAAGGCTATTTTTACCAATTGCTAGTCATTTCCTGACAGGTTGAGTCAAAGTGAGTCAGTATGAGCTAGTATGAGTCATATTTTGGCACAGCCACCTTGGAACCGAAGGTAGCACAGCCACATGTAAACTACTATATAAGGAGTGCGATTCAGCCCCATTTGGCAGGTTCCTTCTTTTAGGAAAAAGGTTCCTACTTGAGTAAATCTCAACCAACGAGTGCTCACAAGTGCACTCCTCTACAAACAAACAGTGCGGCTGTGTAGAGAAGTTTCCCACGCTATAAATAGAACTACTTAGACCCAAGTTAGGAGTATACTGCATCCCTTAGGATAGGGACAGATAGGATACCTTTAGGGAGAAAACCCCAGAGTGGACAACTAAAGGGAATAGATCTCCAGCTAGTAGGGAGACCTAATAGCTCATTAGTACCTTGGGAAAGGGGTCAAGCAAAGCATTTGAAGCTGATTGCCAACTCCTTAGTGCATAATAGAATCAGTTTAGGAAAGACTGTTCTGTGTGACTAAGAGACATGTGTGAATGTTACGATCGGTATATTCCCATACCCCTATGGTCGTTGGACTTAACGTTTTCTATGCTAACAACAGACAATCTTATCTTATATCTTATCTTGATCCCATCCACCCTTATCCCGTGCGTCATAGTCGTCTTACTTCCTTCACTCCGTTTCACGCACAAGACTTCTCATCTTTCCCGTTTCACACTACAGTATGTTTCATCTCCGTTCCCTCTTATGTTTCACCTTTTCATAGAAGCGTTTGATCACACTTCTATTCCATTCCTTGATACAGGCGTGTCACTTGTGTTACGCTTCCCTTCCATTCTGCCACACTGCGTGCTGGCCTCATGTGTTTCACTTCTGTTTCACCCTATGCCTTTTTCCCCTTTTGTTCCCGGATCGTTAGATACGGTCACAACATGTACATACCGCTAGTAGGTACTTAAGGCTCGATGCCAACGCCAGAGAACTCCAGTCTAGTTCTCTTGGTGTTTTCCCCTAAAGCACTATAAGAAGGACTCTATTGGCCCGACAAGCCTCTTCTCCATTCGTCTCACAAGTCTACAGCTATCTTCTGGCAACCTAAGGGAGCTACTCTCTAGGGTTGTTTCAGTGAATCAGTAGCGAGAGTGAAGCGTATTTACACTACCTACCCAATTGAGCATTCCTAATCTACAGGAGCTAATTGGAGGTCCATTGAAAGCGCATCTTAGGAAAGTAATCCTAGTCGCTACAGAATACCCTCCTAGCAACCCAAGAGTTGTCTAGATCATTCCCCAACTAACTTTAGTACATTTTGTACACCACCCCAACAGAAACCCAGACCCACAATGTGTTACTGAATCCCCAATCACCCTCAACCTCATTGATGATTGATGAACAAACCATGTGCCTGATAGTCAACCCCTTTTTACGAGATTAATACTTGTTTCTAGTATCAACTCGACCAGGGAAGAGTACTCTCTTCACCTCGCTTCAGGTTTACTATCCGTGGAGATAAGATTGGTTGTCTGGTAAGCATTTTCTCAGCATTTTTACTGATCTTATCTAGAAAGAAGACAACTGGAGCCCACCGTGAGGGGGTTTTTTCAGTAACAAAGTTACATCACAACAAGTCTCATAGGGAGTACACAACCTACTCCTAAGTATACAACAAGACACTACGAATCATGGTAGGCACTCAAGGAGCAACACCTACTACATTACTCAGCCACAGAAGCCGAGATGCCCCTGACAAGCTTAAAGGGCACTACTCTAAAGTCAGATGCTTCTTAAGGCAATATGAGCGATTGCTCACCCAGTACAACATCACTACTGATCAAGAGAAATGCAAAGGGATCACCAACTACTGTAGCAGTTAAGTTGGACGACTGATTGAATTCCTCAATGAATATGAGAATGAGGATTGGGATGAAATGAAAGCTAAGATCCTCCATCTCTACGATGCTGAGCGAGTAGATGCTCGGTACAGAAAGAGTGACCTTAGGAAGCTCACTCAGAAATATGCCAAGAAGAGCTTGGACAAGATGTCACAATGGAAGGCCTACCAGCGCAAATTTACAGTAGTTGTGCAATGGCTAAAGGCGGCAAAGGTAATTCAAGATGAAGAATATCGCACCTACTTTTAGAAAAGAATCCCTAAGTACATGCGAGAGAAGGTGCAGGTACATCTACTTGCCGGTAATACTGACATAGATATGAGTAAGCCCTTCCAGATTGATAAAGTCAGTCGAGTCGTAAGCCAGCTACTATATTGATACAAGTTCGATGAGGATGGAACAGACTCTGACACGGAGAGCTCCTCTGAAGAGAGTAGCACTGACTCTGACTCCACTACAGACTCATCTGATGAAAGCTCAGATGATAAGTCTAGTGACAATAAGTGTCGAAGGGGGAAGAAGAAGTCCTCCAAGAAACACAAGGACAAAGGATCAAAGAAGACCCCTGAGAAATAGGCAAAGAAGAAGCCTGAACCGAAGAAAGAACCCAAGAAGTCCTCAGACAACGTAGATTCACTCATAGATCATATGAGTAAACTTAAGCTTGATGATCCAGCCTATGCAAGAGCTTACATCAAGGCCCTTAAGATAGAACTTTTGATAGCAGACATCTTAGAGAAACCTAGGTTAACGTCTGTAACATTCAAGGAACCCTCTAGTAGCACACAGAATAATATTACTACTAGGAAAGTATTACAAAGGACTACTAATGGTAGGAATAGATCACTACCTAATATCCGCCTATCCTTTAAATGCTTCGGATGTAACAGCCACGACCATTGCCTAAGCAATTGTCCCCATGTGCTAGAGTTAATAGACTGCAGAGAATTAGCTTATGACTGACGGGGTATGGTAAACTTACCTAGGGACCATGGACCGCTCAACAGGAGAGCAGATGAATCTATAATCGAAAGCTATCATCGAATGGTTGAGCGACACGTACGGGATAATAAACGGGCACAAATGAACCTTATAATGGTAGATCGTGGCAGCTTGAAGCGCGGATCGTTGAATTATATTGTACCTGAAATATTGGTCAGTGATGAAGAAGAGTCAGATGAGGATGATGAGAAATTATTCGTACCTTATCTGTTGATGGACGAGGACGATGAAGATGATATTGATGAAGTTCTGCAAAGTTACAGCATCGTGCAATCTCAGCGCGAAGCTAAGACCGCCCAAAAGGAGATTATGGACAGAGTATATGTACCTCCCAAGAAATTGGGAGGGAATCAGCACCAAAACAAAGTGGTGATTAAAAGCTCACCTAATATTCACGATGGCGACACTAATGAAGCATTGCATCCATGGTCAACTCGCCGAAACAAGAGAAATGAACGATCTGAAAAGAAAGATCAATATCAGCGTGAATGGCGAAAGAATAAAGACAACGACTTACCAGGTACTCGGGATGATCCAAAAGCATTCCTGAGAGCTGAGGACAAATGGGCAAAGACGATTGAGTGATGGGATGACATCCAGAACGCTTCCACGCCATCCAGAGGCTGGGGAGTAAAGAATGTCGTCAGCAACGAGCAATCAAAAATGATCGACTCACCTAATCAAGAAACAATCCCGTCGACAGGAGCATCGAAGGACGCTCAACGAGTACACACTGATGTGCGCGACGATGAAGATGTAGAGATGGCCGACATCTCTAAGAGGAAGCGAGGAGGGAATGATGAAAAAGGAAGGAGCGTGGAGTTTCCTGAAAGAGTTGATGGAAATAAACCCCGTGCGAGTGTACAGCCTTCTAACACCTGAGACACAGCTGGAAAAGTACGAGTAACAAAGTTTATAATTATTGTTCAACACATTGCGCCTGGGAACTCGGGTTGGCATGCCTAACATGTTCTTAGAAGAGCCAAACAAAGAGAACGGACTTTGATTATATAACATATTATTTCGAATGAAGGCAGAATAGTCAGCCCAACAATAGATAAAATTTACCTAGGGTAATGTATCCATGTAATATCCCCAACTTTTGCTGAAAATGTTGTCAAATAGAAATCTATTAAACATTTTGTAAATGTGATATAATATCTTCACTGTATTTATTTTATACCATACTCCGATGGGTAACCAGCAACTTAGATTGGCTCTGATGTGTCAACATAGGGAATACATGTTCATAAGGTTTGACTGGATAACATATTTATATACAATTTTTTGATATGCTTCGAGATATGATCAAGTGCCCCACTCACTGGACCACTCACTGGACCCCTGGGAACGAGCAGTGACAGTGAGTGCGTAAGTACCAGTGGGACATCAGCGCGGCGTCAATCATGACAAGACCCATGGCAAGCATAAACGCCAATCCGACCAAAGCGATAGCGAACATATAACTAGTTATATTCGCTAGTGTTGTCAACATCCGCGAGCAACATGACGACTGTCCAATGATGAGCACAGGGTCTGGATTGGCCAGAGTGATAACTGCACCTACATTTGTTATTGTGGAGTGGTGGCGCACTTTGAGGGCGGGCTTCAGCGGACGGTAACGAATGCGCCTCTGGGTGGTGGTCGGTGAGTAAACACAAAGTCAGAAACGTCAACATACTTACTACCATGCTTTTGGCAGGCAACAACAGCGACGTGGTTGCAATGTGGGTTTTAAAGGAACGGCATTGCTTACACTTATAAATGAGATAAGGGGTTGTCAAGGGAGCCACTTATTGTGATAAGTGCCTCTGAACGTAAGCGTGACCAACAATGAACTTCTGAACAGGAGAGGAACAAGATTTGGCAGATACGGAATTAAAGTACAAGGAATTGAAGTACAAAGGGTACAAGGACTAAGGTAACAGATAGGTTGCGTAGGTTGCGTAGAGCGTCATACAAATAACAGAGATGAGACCAGGGCCAAACCACCTTTGTATCGCTAATGGTGCTCTGTTTCTGCTTGACTTGCGGTCCTGGCGGGAGGGACGTTACCAAGAATGAAAGGCGGATGCATGAAAGAAACGATCGAGCTGACCTTGAAGGCGAGCAGCACCATGATGATGATAAGGTGTGCTATTTCATACTTTGAGGCTACCCCAGCTACACAAATGGAACAGGCTTGCGCTTTGGCCCAACGAATGTCCAATGTATCGCTGGAACCTGCACCAGACGAGAACGTAAGTATTCAAAGTTAGGTGGAGTTCCCATCAACGTGACCTTTTCACAGATAGAGGATGTTGCCCGGGGGATATTCAGGTTAACTCTAGAAGACGATACTTCGTGGAAGCGGTATGCAGGACAATCACCAGCACCTGAAGGGCCTTCTCCACAATCAGTCACCACCCAATTAGGAGCATCCCTTGAAGGGGCCGACGAAGCATTTGCGCAACTCCTCATCGTTGACCACGAGATGCACCGTCGTGCACAATATATACACAACAAGGTGGAGGGATTAAGCGTGGCGGGTGCACAAAGCCAGGTCCTAGAGGTTACAGAGGAACAACTGGAGTGGTTCCAAGAGAATCTGGATTTCGTCACTCACTTGAACACAAGAGGGGATGAAAGCGAAGAACTCCTGCGTGCAGAGTTGGAAGCGAATATGAAGGAGCTCCTGACCGTCCTGAGGAGTATTGCGAAAACTCTCGCAGCCAGGATGCCAGAGGATATGTCGCCCAAAGAAAGTGCTTCAGAAATCGTGAATACTGGTAGGTTTCTGCAACGAAGTTAGTTGAGAAACTAACATGTTCCACAGAATCGAAATTTCACCTTAACTTCCGTCATGCCAATCCACTGGTCTTGCTGACCATGCTGATCGCGGTCACCTTGAACATTTTCGGGCACCTCACTCGCTCTTGGAGTAACACTACCTTGGGACTCCTAAACCTTCTGCTCAAGACCGCTCTCCACTCTCCCACCCAGCCACATACCGCATCGAACACACTAGAACCGGACACAGGAGACTATGTCCTGCGCGATATTCGATCAGTGCGCAAAAAATTTGACCTGGAACCCAGCACAGAAACGTACGCTACATGTGTCAGGTGCTGCTGCACGTATGCACCAGCCATGAAGAAGAAGACGGCTACGTATCCCGAACGGTGCAACTTCGTGAAGTACCGTGGTAGTAAACCGTGCGGACAGCTCTTAGTCAAGAAGACGAGGTCGGGTGGTATCAGAGTCGCCGTGCCGCTAAGACCATTTGTTGTACAAGATTACAACGACTTTTTGGCTGGTCTACTGAGCCGTCCAGGGATGGAGGCGGCGATGGAGCGGGGAACCAGGCTGAACGACAAGCATCAGCTGTGGGACTTAAAGGATGGAACAGGGATTACCGAAATCACAGGTGCCGATGGAAAACCGTTCATGGATGGGCTAGAAAGGAGTGACCTGAGGTTAGCCTGGAGTCTCTCGGTCGACTGGTTCAATCCTCACGGAAACAAGACCGCGGGTAAAAAGAAATCGGTCGGCTCCATTGCTTTGGCTTTGCTCAACCTTCCCCCCAGTCTTCGTTATAAAGCAGAGAATATCTACATCGTCGGTGTCATCCCTGGCCCCAAGGAGCCCTCGCTGGAGGAAATAAACCATTTCCTTCGACCTCTTATCGACTTCTTTTTGCCTGCATGGCAAAGAGGGACGTGGTTCACAAAGACTGTTGAGCACCCAGAGGGACGATTATCACGATCTGTCATTGCTCTGGCTATCAACGACTTACCTGCTGCTCGAAAGGTTGGCGGCTTTGCAGGGCCCAACGCCGATCATCTGTGCAACCTTTGCTGGTTACGCAAATCAGATAAAAGCAACTTTGCATGCGAGACGTGGACGCTCCGAACCTGTGAAGAATACCGGGAAGCTGCAATTCGATGGCGAGACGCAGACTCGAAAAAAGAACGCAATGAAATCTTCAAGAAGACTGGTGTACGATGGTCTGAACTTCTTAGGCTGCCATACTGGGATCCTACCCGTTTCCTCGTGGTCGATGGCATGCATAATCTCCTCCTCGGCCTAGTCCAATATCACTTCAGAGAGCTCATTGTCATCGATAAGCCTGGAAACCAAGAGCTCCGCAAGTCCCGTCAGGCACCAATGAGACCGATAGACGAAAAGGAACTAGAGCAGGCTAGACAGCTCATTAAATCAGGAGCATCCACCGCGGCACTCAATCGCATTCACGCACCAGTCTTGCTAGAATTGGTGAAGGAACAAGGAAGGTTCTCCGATTTGCCAACTTCGATGAAAAAACCAACGAAAAGAGCTCTGATCGATGTGCTACTGGTGAGCATCACATCCATCATTCATAGAATGGTTTCATTTGAACAAACCTAACATCCTTCTCAAGTTGGGGCCGGCTTCAACAGCAGACACTGTCCCAATGATAATCGACCAACCAGGGGACACGCCTATGGTTGATGTGCTCCTCGGAGAGGAACTTGTCGAAGACTGCATCCTAAGTGGAAATGTAAGGAAGCCCGCATCCAACGAGTCGCTCACGAACCGGGAGATCGACGAAATTCAAACTCACCTCCACACAATCACGCGACCGACATGGCATCGTGCCCCCCCGAAAAACCTCGGTGATCCTGAACACGGGAAGCTTAAGGCAGACCAATGGAGAACCTCGATTGAGTTTGACTTACCCGTAATCCTTCTCAAACTGTGGGCTATCGGTCCATATCCGGACGACGAGAGCGAGAAACGCGCGCGAAGAGAAAAGCTGGCGCACAGCACAATGCTACTGGCCACAGCAATCCAATGGGCCACATCTTATGTTACCTCAGAACGGCACGCGCGTCTATATATATATTATCTGAGGGCGTACCTCGATTCGCTCAAGTCAATCTATCCCGAAAACAACTGGCGGCCGAACCACCATGCGGCATTGCATCTGGACACCTTCCTACGCCGATACGGACCCCTCCACGGATGGTGGATGTTTCCTTTCGAGAGGATAATAGGGTGTTTTCAAAAAATGAATACGAATCACAAAATCGGTGAGTATCCAGATCATTAAATTGAGAATTCTTACCTATAGAGTAGGTGAACTTGAGGCAACGTTGATGGTAACATTTTGTGCAGCTGCGAGAGTCAAAACGGTCTTGCAGCACCCCGACGCACCAGCTGTTGTGAAGAATGCGGCCAGCATTATAAAACAGTGCAGTGGTGCATTAGACAACGAAGCACTCTCACATGATATGGATGCCTTCCGAACAGCCGCCTTCGAGGACGAGGGTATGTACCACATCCACGGGGTGGGAAAGGTCGTCAAGATTAATGCGGGGATGAAATTGGCGCTAGCTGGGGTCAACGTGAAGGTGGAAGAAGGCGCGGAAATGGAGACCTTCGCGCGCTTCACCACGTCAGGGCTGAAGTACGCAACTCGCACAGCCTCGAGTGCCGACTGTTATATTTTCTGGGAGGCATCGTCTGGGCAGCTCATTCCAGGTATTATTGAACACATCTTCACAGTAAATTCAGTCAAGAACGAACGAAGACTCTTCATCGGAATGCGACAGAACTTACCGATTCCCATGAATTTCACAGACCCCTTTAACCGGTACAAAGATTTTGGAGCGACTTTGTGGAGGGACGAGTATGGAGCTGAGCTGAAGGTCTTCCCTGTGTTAGGAAGTACCTACTGCCACGCAATCAGCATGCCTTGGGAGGCAGGAATGCTGGTTATGAAACCATTGAATAGGGTAAGCGTAACAAAACCAAAGAAAAACCAAAGAACCACACTACTAACCACGCCCAATAGATTCTTCTTTGAAAAGAGTGTGCTTGAAGGGAGAGATAAGCAGATGTCAGAAGTTGGACAACATAGGGACACACCAATTGGACATCGTTGTGAGGTACCACGACAAACCATTAGTAAT
>JBBPRR010001407.1:0-10963 GCA_038093115.1 Hortiboletus flavorubellus | reverse complement strand
ATCCCTATCTTTGATACCAAGATACCAGGGATTGAGATGACCAGCGAGACATGTTTGGACGCATACCAACAATACTACGTGAACTCTTTTGCAGACAAGGAAACGTACAACGTATTTCGTAGTTTCAAAAACTAGATTTTGTACTAGTACCTGATATGATAAAGATTGTTACTGGCGCTATCTTTGCGACGATTGTATGAAGAATCAGGATTATGCAACCAAACAACATTCCTACCTTAGTGATTTCAGATCTCCACCAATGAGAAGTCTCCATCCCACGACCGTAATCGCACGTAAGCCGTCAAACCTAAGCGTTCATTTCAGCCATTTTGCAGATGTAGTTTCAAAAACCTTCGACATGGCCGCTCAAAAGACGAGGGATGTCACATGGTGAGCACATTTTGCCGAGGGTCTCTTCGGAAGGCGTCCATATGCCGTGGATAGTGACGGAAGCAGGCTGGCGCCACATCTTGCTGATCATGATCTCTGGCAGACCACTGGATATGCCTTTCCACCAGTGCCCCCAAAATTGGTGACAGTTTGGTGAGGCTGTAACTATCAGTACATTGAGATTCAACTTGGGTCTCGCCCGGTTGACTCCGCCAAATATTATGCACTGGCAGCGTCAAGCGATAACGTTATCATTACTCGCCCGCTTTGCAGACTATGTATCGATTAGTACTAGTACTAGCTATCGCGTACAGTAACTTCTACTTCTGAACCAGTCAGTGACACTGCGGAGTGCTGTTACTATGTAGGTGGCTCGCTTGCAATTCGTATCCCTTTTCTGTGATAGACAGCCTCTCAGTGAAGATCTCAGTAATCGCACCCACCCGACCCATCACGATGAACACCACCTTCCCAACTGTGTCCATCGACGTGGTATGTTCACCCAGATGGCACTTCCCAAACCTCTTCTTACGCTTGGTCGTTGCATCCCCGGGCCGTCATCGTCATCTTCTCGGCTCAGATCCTCGAGCGACAGACCGCCAAAGAAGTCCTCCATGCGATCCTTCACGCTATTCTTTTCCATCGTCTTTTTGGAACAGTCAAACCTCAAACGTTCGACGTGCTCGACGTGACCATGGTCGGTGCTTCTGCCACTATCTCTTCCCATACTTCAACCGGAGCTCCTGTCGAAACCCCATCCTGCCTCTCCTCCCTTTGCTTTGTTCTAGTTCGGGGGATGTGATACTGACACCGACGTTTACTTTCTCGGTTCGGAATCACACAAAAACCGCGACGACACAGCCTGGTGTTGCAGATCCGGAAATGGAGCAGCTTGTCAACGAGAAGGTAGACGTGTTTTGGAAAGGAATCGAGAGCGGATCGAACAAACGTGGACAGGTACTGTCTCGCACGTTGTTGGACGTTCGGCCCATATAGCGATTATTGATATACTCTGCTCCTCCACCTCGTCCGTACAATGTCACGGTATAGATCCTGGTTACCTTTTCGGAAAAGAAACCCAAAAAGTCGTGGTTTCAAGTGTATGTCGGGGAAGAAGACGTGCCATGGGAACAATGGTGAGCCTCCCCTTTCGTCCCTCGTCCGATCTTGAATCTATGATGCCACCCTCTCCGCCCAACAGGATCGTCAACGCAGAACTAAGACAGCCAAAATCAGATCGAGGTGCACCTCCACGTCTTCATCTCGTTTCATTCTCGCTTACAACTTGTTTAATTCGGCCATTTATCATATGATGCCCGACCTCGTCTCCCCGACGCATAGATCGTCACGATTTCAGTGCTACCCTTGCGGCCACCCTCACCAAAGCCCTCCATGTCATGCTCACCCATACCTCGTCAGAAAAGGGTCGTACAGCCGTCCCACTTATCACCAATGCCACTGGCATTTCACCATTTCCTATTCGGATCACGGTCAAAGTAGACGGGGTTGAGGTCGGTTGAGAATTGGTTACCCAGAAGCACTGTTAATATTATAAACAGTTTGTAACATATGTGACAGGAAATTCACTATTTACACTGAGAAAAAGAAATTGCGATACAAAAATATTACGTAACGACGGTTTTGTTGAGTTTGAGTTTGAGCCTCCTTCCATGGTGCTGTCGGACTTCTCCAACAGGATCCGTTGCACACGGTCATTTAGACCTCGTTCATAGTAATGGGTATGTAGCGTTGTCCTTCATTTTGATCGCCTTCTCCGCTTCACCTCCGAGTCCAGCTTCACCTTTCCGCACTACATACGGCCCTCGCGGCGGCTACGACCACGATGCTCGATGTGACGAGTGTGAACTCAACCGATGCAGGGAGCGGTGAGAGCAGCACGAACCTTTTCAACGACCGCATCAATTTGATAGCGGCCACGACACTCCTTGGAGTTACCTATGGCATCATGAGTACCTTGTACTGTATGACCACCTATTCCCTGCTCAAGAAGCTGCTTCGGCGCAATCCACGATCTGGATCGCATTCAAACTCGCTCTCGAGACCTCGGACAGAATGGCGCATGACAGTTTTTTATCTCGCCTACACCTCCGCCTTGTTCGTTCTGGCGACGCTGTTTACCGCTGGCAATTCTCAGAATGCGATTGTGGCCTACGTCGATAATCGGCTGTATCCCGGAGGACCCTACCAATACTATGTCATGTTCATGGCTGGTCAAAGTGCTATGGTCATGACCGACGCCACCTCTCTGATAATACTTTGGATGACGGATGCCCTGATCGTCAGTACTCACCGTTTCCTGCGTACACGTCGGGAGAAGCTGATGTTAGTCCCAGCTTTGCAGATTCATTGTGTTCTATTACAGAGTTCCATATGCGAAATGGATCATTCCATTGCCATGTGCGATGTACGTCGGGGTGATGGGTGAGTGAACGATATCATAGATGGTTAACCTCCTAGGACACGCATTTAGCTGACGTGGATTCGTTATAGTATTGAGTACCCTTGTCCTGCAGGGGGAGGCCGGTTCGGGCAAGATTTTCTACCTCTCAGAGAACATGATGCTCGCTTATTATGCGCTCTCGTTCTCCCTGAATGTTCTCGCAACGGTGCTAATCGCCGCGCGACTGTACTGGCACAAGGTCCAGTTGGAACGTGTGTTTGGTGAGCACCACCATCCGAACTTCGGGAGACCATCGGCTAACAAGACTGATCGTTCCTGTTATTTTGATGGTTCGACGTTCTCACGTTACGTACATTTTCATCTCCTATTCGGCTGCTCGTATTCGCCGGTTTGTCACGGTATTAGGTCCAAGAATGGAGTCCCCTTACATGAGCATTGCGACAATGCTGATCGAATCTGCGGCGCTCTATGGTGCATGGTCGCTTGTGTTTTTGATTCTCTGTATCCAAGAGAGCCCTGGACAAACCATCATCTTAGCAACGATGAGCCAGATTCAGGTGAGCCGATGCACGGGCAGGGATCCCAAGCGTGGATCCGATCTGACGAATTTACCTCGTAGGTCATCGCACCGTTGTTGATAATACTCTGGATCGCTCGCGGCAAGGCTTGGAATCACGCAAACGCTTATGACGAAGACGAGGACGAGGCGCCGAGTCAACCCCATTCGAGTGGCAGTGCGAGGCTTAGTTTTGGCTCTCGGCCTGCCCGTGTTGCGGACCAGCTTGGCATTGACGACGTTCATCCAGATACGAGTCGGAATACGTCGTGGAGCACGGCTGTGGGAGGTGAGCACCGAGACCACGACGTCAACGTGATCGAGCTTGGACTGTGTGGTTCTGAACCATCAAGCGTCATCGATGATCTAAAGGCATGACGAGATGAGATAAAAATGGAGACACGCCACGCCACGCTGCCCCGTGACATGCACATCATACGTACCACTTGACACCAACTTTGAGCACGCCTGCCTCGTTTGGAGGCCACCCACTCTTTTGTTATTTCTCTCGTTTTTCACATTGTCGATTGGTATACCCACCTTCATGGAAGTCCAGCCTTAGCAATTGTGTACGTTTGGATCATGGGACTTCATTCTTTCCCCCCGCACGAGGGGTACAAGTACATATTCTAGTGGCTCGCTGCAGTCAGTCTCAGGATCAGAAGATTATTTGGTCGTCATTTGGAATTAAAGAGGGGGGGGGGACCAAGATGGAACGCACGAGTTCCAAAGCTTCGTTACGAACCGACCTGTTTCTTCACATTCATGTGGTGTGGCTCCCAAACTGAGCTTGATCTTCAAGTGCCTGCAAGTTCCGGCGTTTGCGAGAGGTTGGAGGGTTTTGCCGTTTGTAGTGGTCCTGGAGAATGCGAGTGAGCTTGTCACAGCCGTGAAGGAATGGATGATCTGCGATGGCTGGTTCCCACGGCTCGGGGCGCCCCACTCAGCGTGACGATCCCCGGGCCGGATTCTAGCCGCCGCCGTGTCTTTCCCCCTTCCTTCCGAGTTTCACCCCGATCGGTCGGATTGCGCTCGATCGCACGATGACGACAATCTCACCACACGAGAAACAGACTTGGAGAGAACCGGTTCGCACGCGGAAGGACGGGCATGGAATAGCAAAGTCAGAACGACCGGGAGGAGCCACTCGAGGAGCAGCGCGAGCGGTCGTGCGCGGCTCACTGGCACAGAGGCGCCGTACTACGAGGCGAACAACCTCAGGCTGTGAGTCCACGACGCCACCCCCCTCCAAGTCTTCTGGTTCCTGTTTACTGACGCCCAGTGTCTTCGTCCGTCAGCCAAGACCGGTGAAGCAGCGAGCTGGTCGCGATGGTCCGACGACAGGTCGATCGGTGGGCGGACACCGACAGAAAGCGCAAGTTCAGCGCCACGAAGACGACCACCAAGGTTGAGGCGGTGAAACACATGTGGAGCGTGCTTCTGAAACCCAGGTATGGATTCACGAAGCAGCCGGAGGCATCAGTGTCCCCCTCTGATCGCAGCGAGCCGCCGCGCTCCGATTTCGGCGATTTTGGCGAGCCTGGCGTACACGAACGGGACGGCAAGGTCTGGATTGCAGGGGCGGTGATCCAGACCGAACAGATGGCGACAACCGCGGCGACAGCCCCGCTGTGCGTGACGATGAGCAGGCAAGTTACCCAACCACGCTCCACGACCCCACCACCCTCGCTCATCTTCCTGTGCTCACAGTCTAAGCTACACTGAAGATGTTTTCCGTGGAGGTGCCACAAGTTGCCCCCCTAAATGGGCCGGATGGCAGACCGACGCACGGCTGCCGATCGAGCGGCTGTAGAGACAGGTGGGCATTTATCTTGTTCTCTTTTTCCGTCCATTTCTTTGCTATGTATTTCCTTTCTTTTCCATATATTTTGTAGTGCTAGGCTGGGGCTCACGAAGGGTCGTGTCCACAGGAGCGAGCGAAATCTCATACCCGGATCCAGCAGTGCCACTGGTGACAATCCCTCTTGGGCTGGAGACGAGGTAGTGTGGCAGTTTCTGGAATGCAAACATATCTATATGCCAAGTGTAGTCTCCATGTTTCGCAAGACATTCTTACACGAACTAGTATTATTGAAAGTATAAATTCTGCAAAGCGCGTTGTGATATAGAAACAAATAAAGTTCAAATTAGATCCAACTTCATTGCTTTTCGTGCAACGTTCGAACCCGCTCCAAGCCCATCCGGAGCGACTCTAATATCTCTAAGTTTGCCTGCCGTTTCGCTTCGATAGAACCCCCAAGGGCATCCTCCCACCATCGTTCACCCTCGGGCACCTCGCGCCATTTATCTCGTGAGAAAGCACGGAATTTGTCCATGCTTCCCTGGGGAGGAACCCGCAGTGATTGGGATTTGATCCAATTGGGCGGGGGGTTGGCACGTGAGTACGAACCCACGCCCGAGCCGTCGACGCTGCCAGCGTCACTGTCGCTGTACGGTTTCGTGAATCCTTCCGATGCGAGGACGATAGCAGGTGGGACGGTGATGCGACCTCGTTTGAAACAGGTTTGGGACACAGCAACGCAATGCAAGATCGCTCCGTCCGGTTCAGCAATCGGAGCTCGGTGCGTATTTCTAGTCCCGTTGACACCTGGGTTGATGATGGCGGCGATGGCATGTTCGACGTCGGCGGACCCGTTTTGGGCGGGCGCACCGTTGGGAGTGGGTGGGGCGCTGGATTGCGGCGAACGATTGGTGGCGTGTCGACGGCTAGGACGTGTGACATAGCGCGCCACAACATATAGCTATAAGAAGTAAGCCGTCAGCGCATCAAAGAGGATTCTGATTGACACTCAGAACTTGGAAGCCTATCGGCAAGCTTACCCATTTATGGTCCCAGGATGCGATCGTGACCCGAACTTCGTAACTCGCTAATGGTGCGATTTCGCGAATGAAGTGATAATGGGTTGCTGGGGGAAGCGACGAGGGGTTTCAATCATCCTTTAGTAAAATGATCGAATGGAGGCGAGATCCCGAGTGCTTACCACCGAGTGCGACCTGTCCTTCGCTATGAAACCAGTTAGGGAAATACTTGATGAACGCAGTTGTACGCCCTGAATCGAGTGCCTACTTGGAGCGTTACTTAAATCGTGTTTGGAGACGAGAAAAAAAAGACGTGCCTTGGCATAACTAGAATTGCTGAGGTGCAGCCCGAACAAGTCGATATCGTCGATACCTGGAAAGAGCATGAGTCCACATGAAAATGGATCGTACATCGACTAGAAAAACGTACTTGCCCACCGTTTGTGTGTCACACAGAATTCGAACGGATTGGCGCCCACGGGCGAGAGGCTTTCACCCCATGCAATGAACGCATGCGTTCGTTCCTTCTTGGAGGCAAATACAAACTTGGATTTAAATATCCAGGTCCTCAGTTGAGTCGCGAGTATGGGCCAGTACACCCGGACTAGAGAAAAACACGGGTTGAGCCGGATATCCACTATACGGCCTGGACCGGCTCCCAAGCTCGAGGAAAAAAAAGGGACTCACTGTGCCATACGAACGGTAATGACCCAAGGTTGATGAGAAGCACGAGGTAAACAGCATACTTGAGGATGGAAGGCAACCTGACGCGCGGTGAGCGGTGTAAGAGGATCTTGAGGCGTCCATATAATTCTCGAAGGTCTTCCCGGCGCGCAGACACAGCGGGTATCTTTGCAAGCAGAGCAACGACGGTATCCTTTGGTATGTATGGCGGCATCGGGGTTGGTTACCCTGATCGGGGGTGGTAGTTCGGTCCGCCCGGGTGTTGAACGTTGAACGTTGAAGGTCGTAAGTATTCCCTTGAGTTTTGTTTACTGTAAGTCGGAAGCTTTTCCGGTTACCGAAAACTAAAGAATCTTGTTACGTGAAACCTTCTTCTCCTCAGAGCTGATGGGTTCGAACTCGGCAACATTCAGTGAGTTGCGGTCTCAGATCTAGAAGTTCTTTGTCCGTTCGGGCGTCCAATTGACCCACACGGTACCGTGGTGCTGCCTTGTAGCCACCCACCTGTTCTCCTTTATCAATGACTTGTTGCGCACTGCATGAGAAACCCGAAGCGGTCTCAATTTGGGGCACATTTCAATTCGGGTACAACACACGGAATGGAACATGGCTCACTCGAACGGCCTGTGACGTCACCCGATGATCTTCTGTTCTGATCTGACACCTCCGCCAATTCGCTTCTAGAGCTAGGTTCGATACAAGAAAGCCATCAAGTAAGTCGACCGAGGTCGGGACGAAAGTCCCTGCACGAGAGTGAGCACTTGTTCTTATAGTCCTTGTTCGTAATTCTATAGCTCGTGTTATCACTAGATCTTCGTTTCTTGTCCAACGGCTTGCCTCATAGACCGGTCTGATCACCAGACTAACTAAGGACGCGGCGACGCACACACTGTTCGGCCCCGTCCTTGTCGGATTCGTGCCTCTTTCTGGGTCTGATATGTACGATATTGGTCAAGCGCACCCACAGTGGCTCGCATCCAGTGTCCTGAAAATGCCGCTGTCCTTTTCGTCAATGCTTGCCACTTCTATTGTGAGCTGCTGCTTTTGTACAAGCGGAAAAGATATGACATGGGGACACTGAAACGAACAGGGGTTATACCTGTGAAAGCAAAAGAGAGGGATGATGTGGGGTCCTTATGATGAGCCGATTCTAGTTCAAGTCTTGTGATAATAATCTGATTCGAATCTTTTCCAGCTGCCCATCCTCTTGATCCTCAGTACGGCAACATAGAGTTCGTGCCAGTAACAATGAATACATCCAAAGGCTAATAGACACACTGCATTGCAGTATACATACCGATTGCTCACAGTTGTCTGACAGCTTGGAAGCCCTCCTTGTCGAGGTACCTCTCCTTGCTCTGAGAAATCTTCGGTTGATGGATGACGTCGAACGAGGTCTCATTCAATGGGTCTTCTCAATTCTCGATCCACCAAACCTAACACGTCTCGTGCCCGACTACCGGTAAGTACGCCGTACAAAATTCGAGGGTGGAGACAGACAAAAAGTGTCGTTCGCTATCCTTGACATGAATGTAAATCAATCGACACATCAAAAATATTCAAAAAAAATGAGGCAGGTGCATCAACGATCCTGAGTTCACATCACCGTCGGCGTCTGCATTCCCTGCTCAAAGTGCAATCCTGCCAACATGACCGTATCACTCATGGCATCGTGCGCACCTACTGTAACGCACGACACCTTGCTCGCAAATGTGCCCTGGCCCTCGTCCACCCATCGCCCTGGTCCAGCGCTTCCACTCTTGACCGCCCGCTCCACGGAATACATACCCCACGGCTCGCCCTTTTCCCGACCTGCAAACACGTTGAACTGTGCCCGACCGTCGAAATGATCGTCTGAGACAAACACCGCCCAATCCGGTGCATCCAACGTCCCAATTACTACAGAACAAGTACACTTGTCAGTGCGACAAACAACCTCACAACAGGTCACTCACCCAGAATCAAGTCTTCTCTTTGAATCGCATGGTGCAGCGCACACACTTCAAGAATGAGATCCACGTGCTGCTTAAACCACGTCATGGGTACTTCCAAATGATCCATGTATCGGTGCACAGTCCTTTCCACGCACAAATGCGCCGATGGTTTCCCTTGCGCAAGCGGAAACGCATACTGTCGTGCGATTCGTTCCCTGGATTCGCCTCGTTAGTACCATCAGGATGATTCTCAAGACACGCACGGTTGCGACCGATCGCCCCGCGTCCTGAATGTCAAAAATACGGAAATGGCGTCGAGACTGCGCTGTGCCACGCTCCGTTTCCCCTCTTCCCGTTTGTGAATCTCAAACTTGCCGTACCCATACATGGACGGCAAGCGACGGAGGAGCTCCTCAGAGCTCTGGAGAGGGTCGATCGCATTGAACAACGTGATAAACTCGCCCTTGGGTTTGGAAAGGTACCCAACTGCCCCCAGTTCTACGCGTGTTGGGAACCATAGAGGAAGCGTCACTGAAAACCAAAATGATCTGGCTCAGATCTCGTACGCTTTCGGGAGACAAACTCACGTGAGCTGTGGAACACATGGTTTAATCCTGCAATCCGGCGATAATTCTCCTCGTTTCTCGTGTCCACATCTGAGTCTAATGTATTCGTGGGCGTGAGCGTGAGCGTGGGCGTGTTGTTCTCTTGGTGTTCGGGGATACCCGACACTTGCGTTAAGACCTTCACACTTAGCTTCACACCCTCTGTGTGGTTACTCGCGTTGAGGTGAAACGCAGAACGAGTCACGTTGCCACTCCCGAGGGCAGCGGGGCTAGTCAGCGACACATTGGTCATACCATCTACGCTTGCGTCCTCAACATCAGTCGTCATACTCTCCGAGGCAGTCTCATATTGTTCGTCTGCAGGTGAAGACTGTGTCGACGTGACGAGTGCTGACCCGATGTTGATCGAGGATGGCGAAGCGCGACAGATTTGAGGGTTGCCGTGACCATGGAGTGTCCAGACTTCTTCCAGCGAGGCAGTAATGCTCGCAATCGACGGTCGAAGATCAGGTTCGCGAACCCAACACGAGTGCACCAGATTCGCGACTGCTTTGACAACTTCGTCGTTCCCAGTGAGCACCGGAATCGGTGGCCGCTCATCTTTGTCTGTAGCGACATCACCATCGACGTGGACCATCATAAATGAGCGCACTCACCCAACACGAGCTCACGGATAGCTCTGTCGTCCAACGTCGCCCAGGGGAGGTCACCCATACCGAGTATCTCGACGCAGCATATTGCAAACGCGTACACATCCGCGGCTTTTGTCGGTCGGTCGTCGCCCATCAGCATCTCTGGTGCTCTCCATCGAATTGGATCTATGAAAGGCGTCATGAGCTTCTACAGTGTAGACCCAGACCCATCCACTACTCACGCGGCTCGGGCTGCACACATGATCGATGGGCTTCCGACTCGATCTCGCACTGATCGAAATCAGAGAGAACACACTGTCCGTTCTCGTCTACCAGCACCTTCGCCGCCTGCCAGAGGGTCAGCGACCGGCACCCAATGTGGTATATGTATAGACCACGCACCCTGAGATCCCCGTGCAATACTCCACGTCCATGCAAGTATGCCATCCCCTTCGCAATTTCATGCATAAACCTCAGCAGGTCCACACGCACCGTTGACTTGTCTCCCACCACCATCGTTCCCACAACTCTCGCTTGTTTGAGCGATGCTGCGAGGTTGTCGCCACTACAAAACTTGCTCACGAGAAACCAAGGCTTCTCCCCCACTGCACTACTTGCACCATACAACGGCAATACGTTCGGATGATCAAGCGCGTTCCATAGCTCAACGTGGCGCACAAACGCCGCTCGTGACACACTGTGTGCTAACACCTTGACGACAACGGTGAGTTTCCGCCAATGACCGAGATACACGTCTGAAAGGAATCCCGTGCCAATCTTGCGCGTTCGAATAACCTCGTATCTGTCCGCCGCGCGCACGTTATGTACATCAGCTGGGCCGCAAGCAGGGATTACAATGACATACCTTGTAATCGTCCAGCTTGGCAGTTCCGGTCCACTAACGGTGCCAATGCCCTCACCGAGTCCCCCTTGCTCCCCCTCACTCTGAGGCTGCTTTG
>JBBPRR010001406.1:0-10968 GCA_038093115.1 Hortiboletus flavorubellus | reverse complement strand
CAGCAGCACTCGTGACTCGTGGTGTTTTCCACGGCGCTGGTCAGCGCTGCCAATGGGATCGACTATGTCGCCAGTGGGCCAACCAGTATTAAACAGCTGCTGGCCGTCGTTGACAAGGACGCCTGAATAGGGAAATGGCATTGACCAGACGAGCACTGCGGCTCGATAGTGAAAATCCACACACTAGTAGGTCAGAGCTACATATTGTTGTTGTCTGCGTGTGGCTGTCCAGCACCATCACGGCAAAGGTGTACTTTTCGAAGCAACTCTTGTTCGTCGACAGGAACCATCAGGCTACGAGCACCACAGTGGAGAGACGTCACAAAAATCGGTCGCAAGTACGGGGGTCTGGCCAGTCGGGAAAGTTGTACCAGGGTTGTGGTAAGGAGCGCAACTGGCAAGTGCTGAATCAATGTACTGGGTAATGAGCGCATTGTTAGAAGCTGGTACATCCATGCGTCATCAACACTATCCATTGCCAACTTGTTCGAGCTCACCATTCGACAGCACCTGTGTATTGGGGTTTGCTTCGCTGTTGAGTGTTATCGCATATGTTGTGACCACATTGTCTGATTGATCCTAGAATGTGGCGGTTACATAAACATTTGTTTTCGAATAAGTAACGGAGCTGTTCGCCCGGTCAATGACGCGGAAGTCACGAGCGGCGCAGGCTCGATCACCCGATCCTGTGGCAGGAGCTGGACGAGACTTTTGGGTACCGTAGTTTTACTGTGTTAATCCACCCTTGCCTATAATACGCGAACTGCAGACAGCGGATCAATATGACAATAGGGAAATCAGAAGCCGCACCTGACCGTTGGTACATCTCCCCTGTGCTACCAGTCAGCATAACCAAAGCAGCACGGCTACCGTGCCGCGCAGCCATTGTAGCAACTCAGCCAGAGGCTGTGGTAGAGGGAGCGAGTCACATCGGGGTACCTGTCGCGGGCGTGTTGGTCGTTCCGGCGTTCTTACCACCTGTTGACGTATGCATACGTGTTACGCCAACACTGGGAGTTGAAGTACCAGTGCCATTCTTGGCAACGAATATCATTCAATTTGGATGTTGCTTGTCAAGGAATCTGGGATTGCGACACTCAGCAAAGACTCCTTGATTAACAAAGTCCAGTTGCTGATACAGATGCTCAGCATTGAAATATTGACCAGCGAGTGCTGGAAAGAAGCGCACGATACTCAGGTCGCATCTGGTCAACACGCAGGGGATGGCAAGCCCCTGGGAAATAAGTGAATCCAGTCACGGACAACAGCAATCCATGACGGCAAAGTCCAAGAAGGTGAAAGAGGGACAGAATAGGGCCACATCCTGCGAAAAAAAAGACTAAGTCGACCCGAAGATGGGCGCTAAGAAGGGTTTACCTCCTACACGAAAACAAGGTCTCAGCCCTAAATTCATTGTAGTGTTAGCGCTTTACTACTAACGCCCAAACGTTCTGCGTTCCTTTTCACCAACAGAAGCCTAGGAATGGAAGCGGGGTGATGGAGACCAACGTCCAGCCTTTGTTTGATAATCACAGGTTGTCAGTGTGAGACACGATGAATATTTAAGTAAAGCTTCTCCCACCAATATTGAGTTACATTGACGAATTTGAAAAAGAAAATCCCCGTGGGACAACAAAGTGCCAAGGTGGGGCACAAGTGGAGAGGCAGTGGGAGATTGCCTGACGAATAAGTAAGGTACCGGTACACAGCACAGACTGATCATGATGAGTTTAGGAACGCTTGACCAAATCGGTGTTGGGCGTGCAGCGTGTGTCAACCCATTCGCAATCGATTGTAGGTTCAATTGAGTTGTTGGATGGTCCTTGTAATGAATCACAAATAATGTATGCAGGTCCGTTCTCACTCCAAACCTGTCATGCAACTCTAACTACGGCGAGCATCGCCCTGTGAGGGTCGAGCCACCGTGGGAATGAACCCTCACGGTCCGGCTCGGACTTGACCCGTCACAGTTAATCAAGACGGTCAGCCTGAATTACCCGCCGTCGCCGTTGCCTCCCGCACTGTGGCTTGCCATTGCCGCCCTTGTCTGCAATGCTTGACCCGAAGAAACAACATCACCTTTACATTACCCTCACCGAGCCTATCGCTTTCCTGCGCACTCCCGATCCCTCCGGACGACTCCAACCCGACCCAGATGATCCACCGACCGTTGTGAGGGGGGTGCTCACTCTCAATGTCGCCAAGCCAATTGTGATTTCCAGCATCGAAGCAGAATTGTCCGGCATGTTGGCGATCAGCTACCAAGAGGGTTCGTGTTGTCTGGATCTGTCTCACCCACTGTGTGCGAGTACTGATGCCTCGCGATGTTCATCCCTATCATCCCATGGATTATTCTGTCCTTTGATCCCTCGAACATCCGTCCAACCCATAGGAATCGGGTCGCGTAGTATAGAGCTCCCAGAGAAACAGAAAATCTATGCCTCAACTGTAACTGTTTTTCGTGCCGACCAAGCTGCTCACGGAAGACGCTCCGCCTCTGTAGAACCTGGGTTATCCGCCACGAATTCCACAAACGAGGATGAGCACGCAGCAACAACCTTACCTCGTCCGCCTTCGTTGCCTCGAGGGCGTACTGAGCGCCGAAGTGTCGTTAGTACGTATTCCCGCCCTCTCCTACCAACCGACGTGATCGTTTGAACCTTGAACGTTACACTACTGCGATAATGTTTTACTCATCTTTCGTCGCTCTATCAGGCGTCCCTCAGCTTGGTCCAACACCGCCATATACTCTCTTGGCGCAGTCTCCGCCACCAATTCAGGCAAAGCTTGGGGAGCACCCCGCTCAAACACTCGAAGATTTAAGACAGGCTTTGAGGGAAAATTTAGAGGGGCAGGGTTCGTTCGAATTACTTTCCAACCCATCCTTTAACATCTCTCAACTGCAGTGCCTCCATCTTCGCGTTCGCACTCGATCGCATTCCCTCTCCCCAATCTCACGATCCACTCCACTCCGTCCAGCACTTCAAACGACTCTCTTCACCGGGAGATTGACAACCACATCGACAACGTGGTGCACCCAAATCCTCCCTTGGAAGGTGACTCATCCTTTCGCAACCCCGCTGAGGAACACCCACACGTTCCGCCTCACTCTGGCCCCTCACCAACCCGCCCCTCTCGTGCCCACTCCCTTGAAAATTCCCGTGAAACTCAACCCAGTACACCCGGGAATGGCCGTGACTCTTCAAACCCACCATCTAGCCGTTCCCGTCTGCGTCTTTCCCTCGCTCCCGTTCTAGACGCTGTCAGGGAGGTTACTTCCAGAACATCATCCAGGTCCCGAAGTGTCGCCAGATCGGAAGAGAGAGGGCGTGGGCGAACAAGAATCAGGATCATACCTGAAGAGCAAGACAGGGCAAGCATTCTTGAACTAGGGGAAGGTGTCACTGGCACTGGGAACGGTAGCCAGCTAAGAGTGAATGAATCCCATCCAAGTGGCCTCGCGGAACACCGAGAGCACCACCTGCTTGGTCTGGGTCGCATCCTCGGTTTGGAACGTGACCACGAAATACAGAAAGATGGCGAACAGAAGCACAGAGAACACGCGGAAAGTTGCATGGAATTTAAGCCAGGTAAGTTTGACTCGCGTCTTGGGCTTGTCCTCACTGCATTCCCGCTCGATCGATCGTATTCATGGGACTTCATCTCGCAGGTACCTATAATTACCCGATCTCCTTCGTGCTTCCGGCCCATCTTCCACCAACGTTTTCCGTCCCTAATGGATCACTTAGCTACGCCGTCAAAGGTGTCGCTCACCGACCAGGCACATTCACCTCTAAGCTCGCCTGCCAAGCTTCACTGCTGGTTGTCTCGGCGCCAGCTATCGGAACTGGGGAAGGCGGTATAGCTGGGGATTCTGGGCCGTTATCCATTCAAAAACAGTGGCGAGACAAACTCGCATATTCCTTTGGACTGAGTTCGACCTTGTTCCTTCTTGGTTCTGAGCGTCATTTGGAAGTAGCTGCAAGCGAAAACGCCCGTGCGAATACCGAGTCACTAGGACAGACTGCAGCCGATGCGAGAGCCGAAGCAGCATACGGTACGGCTACACTGGATCTAACTTTCTTACCCCTCGAGAAGGTGAAGATCTGGAGATTGGACGTAATCGTCGACCAGCGCGTTAGGTACCTTGATGAACGAGGAAGGCACTACAGAGACGATGACAAGAAGCACGTGAGGCTACTGGCGGTCCACGACGAGGCGGAAGAGATGGATTTAGAGGAGGAAGAACAACAGACGCATAAGAACAAGCACAAGCACAAGCACGAGTCCACACGAATCCCGCTCCTTCCCACGCCTATATCCCCGCATCGATCGCCACTCGTGCGATATCTTCCCCCGTCTGCTGATCCTTCTATTCTAATAGGTCCTGGCCCCTACACGCTCTCAACCAATATCGGGCTCCCTGGTTGCAATGATCCCTCCGGTGGTGATCGTGGACTGCACTTTACTATGAAACAGAAGAGCTCGAGTGTGAAAGTGGAACATTCCTTGCGACTCGTTATAAGAGTGGAGTGCGTTGGTGACGACGGTACCAATGACCATGAAGAAAAGAAGGGGAAGCTATTTGACATCACATTACAGACCCCAATTACCCTCCTTTCCGTGAGCTCTCCTTTCTTTTTTGGGGTATGCGTGCGCGATCTTGAACCAACTTTTTTTTATCGCGCTCGAACAGTGTCGTTGCGTTCCAGAGTCCCAAACACTCCCCAGGTATTCCCAGATCACAGAAGACAACTCGCGGGATCGCGCCACGTGCCCGTGCCAGCCCAGTATCACGGGACGTACAGAAGATGGGAATGGATACGACGTCGGGAACCACCTCCGTCGTGTCATGACACCTAGTTCGACCTCATCGTTCGAGATCGACAGCAGGGCTGGCGACGAGCAGCGCAGTGGCCCCGAGAGCTCGAGATCGCCCTCGCAGGCACGAAGAAATGGTCATGCCAATTCATCACTCCGTCCCCATCCGCCTTCACCGGCAGGTCGGGGGCGCGAGCGCGAGGCAGGTCCCCACTGGTCCCCCTCCCATACCCGAACTCTTTCCCATGGTCAACAACAGCACTCCCAGTCGTACACCGTGTCGACGTCCCACGTCCGAGCCCCTTCGCAGGCTCCCCCGTCGCGTCCGCCCTCCCCGCTGGCGCGATACGAGCGGCTTGTGTCGGGATTGGAGAGCGAAGCTGGGGAGGCCCCACCGTCGTACGAGAGTATTGCGTCGGGGTCCCCAAGCTGATTTCTTTGGGTGGGAGGTAGGACTCGGTCTGTATTCTGCACCTCGAGGGTGCCCATTTCTCGTCAAGGTCTCGAGTAGGAAGATTATCAAGGCATCGTCGTGAACTCATTTGCTGTGTTTCGGGGTCGTGTAACAGATACCACTTCTACTTACCAAGGTTAATATGCAGGATTTGTGGGTGCTCAAGTCTGGAAGGGATTTCATCTATCTAATACCGTGTATTTGCGAACAACGCTGTGTACTAACAATAATAAGCCCAAGCAGGGAAATGTACTTCTATCACCCCCTGACGCGTTCGTGAGGCCCCTGCCACGGAACACCTGGGCCAACGTGAGCGATCCAACTACAATGAACAGAAAAGAGCACACGAACCCAAGATGTTGAAAATTTCTTCCTCGGTCTCCGACGCAACGATGTTTCCTGGAAAAAAAAAGCGAGTTGGTCTCACCACGGACGTTGTTCCAGTGCTGATCGTCTCCGAATGCCTACCTTCACAGATCTTGTTCTGCCTGTCGCGCGGGTCACGCACCACCCCAGTGTAAAGACCACGCTGGTTGAGCGAGAACCCGTGTTTGTTCGCTTTCAGCCTCATCGCACGATTGAACTGGGTTGCGTGTAAGCTCGTTCTGCGTAGGATTTGCAACAAGTCAGAAACACCCACGATGTCATCACCCTGTGCCATGTGACACGAAACAAATCGAATGGTCACAAAGATAGACAGGCAACAAGTCGGACGGGATACTTGCCGTGTAGTAAAGCAGGGCAGCACCTCGGCTCGCCCAGGGTACACAGAGAAAGTCGATCCTCCGACGTTTTGCACCAGGTTCAGGTAGCTTACAGAGCCCACGATATACCAACTCGAGATCTGAAAAGTCGTCGGGTACGGCCAAATCCTCGGTCATGATGCCGGCCGCGTGCAGCCGTTCGAGCAAAGTACGCAGCACCCCTGTTTAGTAATTGGTTGGGTCAAAGCCATTCGTTGGGAAGCTCCAATAAACTGCACCTTGATGCGTCTTGCCATCGGCAGTTGGTCGCGTGATCAAGATGTCTATGTCTCCACAGTCGGCCTTGCCCCTGCATGGAAAGCATGAACAAGAACCACTCCTGAATGAATAGTTCGAACACTCGCCTCCTATAGCTCCCCATGATCTCAATGAATAACTCGCTATCAATGGCAAGAGCTACGTCGTGATTTCAGCGAGCGCAACGGCGCCGACGTATCCGAGAATGTCATACCGATGGGTTTGATCATTTCAAAAATTCTTCTCGCCTCTTCGCGGGGCATCCTCGAGTTAATGTCTACGGTAAAGATATGTGAAAAACGCGTAAGTCGGAAAGATAGTGTTACTCACCATTATAGAACTTCAAACCGATTTCTTGTGCTGTCGTCAGCATCAACCCGCTCTTTCTGGCCCTCACATCGTCCAGCGTTCTGAGTCCACTCGCAAACCAAGCAAAAGAAGTGTGACGACCTGAGTATATGCTGAGGTCGTCAACTAGCAAGGAAAGCAACAGGTACTTGCCGACGCCATAAATGCCTTGGAAAACCCTGGTGGCAGCAACATCTTCTGTATTCTCGTACTTGATACGCTTGAGGTCCCCTGTATTGATGATCTCCATGATCTGTCCGCCATCATTAAGAAACAAGTAATATTCAGCATGTCCGGATGGCGCACCTTCAGTGCAGTCTTTTCGCCAACGCCACGGATGGAGCGTGCTTCGCTGAATGATTTGATCGGTTTGGGATAGTTTCGTAAAGCAGGAATACCTGGGCAGTCATGAGTTATGGAAATGAACCATGGCATTGCACTCACATTTTGCGTAGCTATATGCACGCCAGCGATCATCCTCGGATGATTTCGCTTTGTGGAGCTCTCTGAGTTCTTCCAACTATTAGGCAGTCAGAAGATGTACGCGAAAAATGCCGAGAACATTGCCTTGTCGACAATATGTTGGTTAACGCAGACTGTTGGTTTGTGCCCTTTATTGTCACATGCAAAACCCTAAATGAACACAAGACAATAAAGAGTTCGGATCGCCATTTCCACGGATGGAAGTTGACTCACCCTTCTCGGTGCTGGTCCTCGATGCTGGTCAAAATCGTTGTCTCCATCATCTGAATCTGACGCGTCTTGATTCCACTAGACAAAGATGTAACCAAACCGTGCGGACAACCGACGGCTCTACTAACCTGGGCTTCACGGTCAGCCCTCGCTTGGGCATAGTATTCTGAAAGGGGATCTTCGTTTTCTGGTGCCTTCTGTCCTTCCCTTAAAATTGCGTGCCCATCAGCTTTGCCACCGTCGACAACCTTGAGGTCGAGTGGAGGCGGTGGTAGCGCGGTGAGAGAAACACCCCGCCCCTCGGTTCGAGATGGCCCTCTCTCCTGGGAAAAAGTACTGTAATAGAGGTAAGCGCGGAACTTATAACTCTTCGAAGCGCATGATTCGGAACGTACGAGATGTGGCTGATGTCACCGCTGCTGTGATCATGTGCACTATCTGGCTGCAATGCCGGATCCGGTTTCCCACCTTGCTTACTCCGTCGGATGCTCTTCCAGCTGCAACCAGCATCAATCCGTTCCGGAAAAGCTGCGTGCATAAATTCGAAATCAAACAGATCATTCTCATCTCCACTGTCATCTTCTGCATCGCTTTTTCGCTTATCGGCCCTTCCCGATAACAATTTTGATTTCCGTTTATTCGCCCGTCCATATCCCGAGACAACCCAGTCCCAAGTGACAGTGGGGATGGTGTCGGGTATATCTGAGAGAGATTTGAGCGAAAGTGCTTTCAGAGTGTTGCGAACGCCTGCATCTGTTACGATGTGCGTCACGGTGGCCGGGTTATATTTTGGGACTAACGTTCCTCCGTGCTTTACGACCTACAGAAAGTACAGTGAGCATACCACTGATGCTATACCCAAATCCACATCAAATTCATGGGAGTCAAGTGACACCACACTCAGGCATACCCAGCCACAATCCAAACGTAGCCGACGGAGGTGGCAGTGAGAAGAAAGAATTTAAAGATGACTCACGTATTCCATGCGTCCCCGAGTTGTAGTGCTCGCGTATATCATGTCGCCCCCAACGTAAAATATGCGCTTTCCTTTGAGATAGTCAGTCTTGAACTTGGGTTGTAGATCGAGACACGACTGTAGTTTCTGTGCATACTCAAGAGGGGTAACGAGTTTTGGCTTGTCCTTCGCTTGCTTACTGCCACCGCCCTTGCTGGGCGCCTTCCTTGACCTCCTATCGCTATTCACCGTTCTACGTGCCTTTGGTTCTTTTGGAACAAGTATATTGGATGAAGAAGGCAGCGCCTCAGTGGGAGGCATGTGAGAGACCCTAGCATCGTGGGACTGTCCAGACTGTGTGTATCCGGGACTCGTGATATTGCTGACGTCTAGGCGTGCTGCTGTATCGAATTCTGCTGGCATTCTGGGCACTGGCTTCTCTCCAGCCTCGTGCAAATCACCGGTTGTTCTAGAGGATGACGGTGCAACAATGCTCTGATGGACACTTGCGGTCGATGGGATCCCTGCAGGCGACAAGCGTGGGGAATCCTTTGGGAATTCAAAGTCATTCCTTCCGTGACCATCGGGAGTGGTGGAGCTGAAAACTGCTACATCGCGGCGTGATGAAGTAGGTTGGAGTGAGAACACTTCCATAACAGAAGGATTGTCAGGCGCCGAAATAGGTGGAGTGTTCAGTTTTTGTCTTTTCGGCGCCTGGACCGCCTTCATCTCAGAGCCTGGAGTATTGGTGGCAACTTCTTCTGTAACCGGCACAGGCAGATCGGTCACCTGAACGTGTGCAAAGGGCGATATCGGGTCTTGGTCGCACTCAGGGGCTAGCCAAGTGGAGCTAGACACACCATTTCGATCGCCCGTGCCCAGATGAGCGTGTCGCACTCTCGTCCAAATAGGAGTATACTGCGAGAAACGTTCGACAGAGGGACCACCTCTTTGTACTGCGGTTCTCCAGGTATCGGCATCCGGATTTGGGCCTTCGAAGACGCTGGCATGGTCAACCGGCTTCGGAGTAGAATCTGCTCCCATTTTTTTGCGCCGCTTGGCGCAGTGTGCTGCGGCATGGCTGCTTTTCGCATTAATTTTTCCTCGTTTGTGATTCCGGAAGTGACATTAGATGAAGAGAACGAAACGCACGTGGAGGAACCAGGCAGGAACTCAAAGCTCGATCCATTCCCCGCATCTGCTTGTTCCGCACTATTCTCGCTGGCTATCCTGAGCCCCAGAGATCGCTTGTGTCTGTTGATTAACAGTTAACCGTCGACGACAACCCGTGATTCGTCTTGGGGGCTCACTGTCTGTGTGAATTTGTCGAAGAGTGTGGTGCAACTCCAGGATCTTCTGAGCCGCTGACACGGGCCACATGTGCTGATCTGCGGCTGGATCCCGATGAATGAAGCGGCAAGCCAGCCTTCATAAGTCTAAATAACATACCCGTTGTTCTGCCTGGCCGCAAGACGCGATTGGATATATTCGTCGACATCCTCGTCAGGGATGCTCATTCGCCTGTCCTGTTCTGCAAAAAAATCGTCGACATCACTCATGGCCGAGGCTGAATTCTGTAGGGCTGGCAGCTAGTTGTGGTTACGTGTTTAGGAGAACCCGGCAAGTCTGAAGTCACGCAAGCGGCACGTGACCTCCATACCGGAAGTCCTGCCGGAAATTAACAATTGAAGTCTTCAGGCCAGCTCGAACGTACACAGACGCCAGACGAAAATCTTAATCATGTGTAACGGAAGGAGTTGTTTCACAAGTGTGACAAAAATACAATGGCAGTCGTACGAGTAACTTTACTTGAAACCTCGCTAAGTCGAACCTACTCGGATCCCATACCCCAAGGGCTATCATCGTGTGGGCCATGAGCTGCCCTCGTATTCACTCCCCCCCCCTCATCCGGCACCGCGTGAACTAGGTGCCGGCCAAGTGTTAATAAGGAAGTAAAACCAACAACTGAGGTCGCCTAGGTCGCTTGACCCGTGCTGCCATGTCCGAGTGCGACCTTGTCCCAAACAGTCTTCTGCGGCGGTTCCGCTGATCACGTAACGGGCTGTACCCCTTCCTTCAAGTTCCCACTGCCATTCATGATTTCACCCAGAAATTTTCAGCTCGTTTAATTCGCGCGACCCTTCCTTGATCCAGATCTCGTTTCTCATCTTTCGCCACTGATTGATGTGTCCCTTCTGTCCATCGTGGGTGCCTTTGCTCTGTCGAGTCGTGTGGCGCCCAGAATCTGAGTCTACCGGATGCACGCGGACTCAATCACTCAGCGATCCCCCTTCTCCAGCATTCGTCCGTTGCCTGGTATAACATCGCCTGGCCCCCCAGACTTGTTCATCGAGCATCTCATCTTACAGGCCCACATGCACGTCCACCATCTCAACGCTGTTTTCAACAGGGCCGCTCATTTCGTCCTCGTGCCCAGCTTCTACTCTGTTTCGCTGAGTTATTATCTGGTATAAAACTCAGTAGTTGCAGCGGCGTCCAATTTTTGTCTTGCCAACGTACTGTCATCTCCATCGAACCCAGAGGCATACCGTCTACATTCGCCTCCTTTACTCAGTTGGTCATGGCGATCGAGTTGAATAACCGCCACCATCTGCAGGTCGACGACGAAGTCGATATTAATGGGTTTCCGCCCCCCGGCACGCCATATTCCATGGACTCTGATGATGATGACGACG
>JBBPRR010001405.1:0-10974 GCA_038093115.1 Hortiboletus flavorubellus | reverse complement strand
CGCGGACCTCTCTGTGAGGCAGTACGGTGCCGATGTGACCTGTGGCGCCAGTAGTGGCGAGACCCGTTTCATGCCTGGCACACAGGCTGGACACGAGGACTGATTTGGGTTCGGATCCAACTCTGGTACGTTATTCTCCAATATGGATGTGGTCGCGCTCGTCGATTTATCATTTGCTCCTGTAGTCCGATTCTCCGCTGTACCAACTATGTTAGAATTCATCTGTTCGCTTTAGGTCGATTTACCAGGATCGGCGAAAACGGAAGGAGATTCAAATCCACGTATGATTCTGTTTTTCGTCCCTGGAAATCATTATACGCTAAGAATTTTCTGCTGGGCCTGGCATCGCGACACACACCATTATGGTCAATCGAATCCATTTAACCTCTAACCTTACTACGCCTATGGCATTCCTCGCACCGTTCTGAGCATCAACCCTGCGATTCGGTTGAGTTCTTGAAGGCCACTATACAGTATTTCGGAACAAAGAAGTCGTGTTGATATTTCTCACCAATCCGAGTCGTTGGAGAAACCGTGCCATCGTTAGTCCTGCTGTGAAATAGTAAGCAAAATGATACCAATGAACATATACTCTTTGGATAAGACGTCGTAACCATGATGACCTGTTAGAGATGCTGTCATCCCAGTTGAGCTGTGGCTGATCAGCAAGCCTCGTTAGCTGTCGAGTCGACGGCACCTCAAGCTCGGCGGGAAGTGGATGTGATCTTGACGAAAACGGAACCTTGTCTAGCGAGATGACGGGAATAGAAATAAATTAGCTGGTCAATGGACCAAAGAATATGGAGGACATTTAGGGACACACTCAGTGAGAGGCTCAAGAGAGGGGAACTGTGTGACTACCGACTCAACAAGCACAGTGACGAGCGGAGTCACAAAGAGTGATTGTGGCACCGGTCTCGAGTCCTTATACTCAGCCCCCAACTCCACGTCCGAGTCGGGGTCTTTTGTCACAATGATCGACGCTGACCGGGACCAGATCTGATTGTCAAATCGGGAAGATCGCTTGCTCAGTCCAGAGAGTAAAGCTGAGTGAGGTTGGTGTTTGGGGCGCAGCATGTACCCGACCAAAATACTCGTATTTTCTGGGTCACAGACTGACGCTGCCTAGCAACTTGGTTCTCGAGACAAGTAAACTGAAGCTGTGCTCGAGACGAATCTGAGTAAAATCACAGACCCGTAGCTATAACACAACTTTGCTAATTCGTGTCCCACTATCATATTTTATTGGGCTTCAAGTTCGTTTACACAAGACTTATTGGGCCGGCATCACTGGGGATGTCCAGACTGACGTAACTACGACCAAGCGGCTCACTGCGCTAGGCTGGCCGGATATCGTCAGACCACCTAGCGGTATATCTATCGGGAATTCTCAGGCAGTTCCAGGGTAGCAATTTGAGTTCGCAAATTTAATTTGACTCAGTACCGAGAATAGCCGTTCAGTCGAACTCATGACTGTCTGTCGAACGCCGGGTTATCTCACAGGCAGAATGGTCGCCAGACTGGTACTCCACGGCCTTGGGACATGTGTCTAGGCTTGGCCGGCCCGGCCCGGCATTTGCGTTGTGGGTGACACGCCGCAATCGGATTCGAGGGATCACGAGTTAGAGGGTGGTGGGAGGGTAGCCGAGATTGATTTCACCGTTCTGCACGAGTCTGCCTTGAACAGCATGCGAGCGAACGTGAGCGACAGGATGGACTCACAAAAGTGTTGCAAGCGCAGCGAATGGGCTGCTGAGTGCAGGACCTATCAGTAACAAGCTCACCGGAGGTGACCGGGGAGCACGATAAGTTGACCTGGTTGTTACCAGAGCCCCAACCACCCAAAGAGCTCCGTGACGAAATAGGAAGAGGACTAGAAAATGGCCCCTCGGGATTTTCCGGTGTCACTGACATTGACGAGAAAATCCTCAACTCGTAGGTGCTGTCGCGGCACTGCATGGTACCTGTGTTGTACTCCCTGCTCCCGTTGTTCGGGACAATAGTCGCAACTCAGGCGAGGGCACGACAGAGAAGAGAATCGATATGACACTGGGGAGTTGCTGACGATGATGGGATTGGAGTTTCTGCTGGTCAAGGGCGTGGACTCCCGCTCCTTATCTCGGGCTCCCCCTCTCAGTGTCCATCATGGTGGCTACAAGCCCCCTGGAAAGGAGCGGGACTGGACGTGCGATGATGATAGACTAAAGTTCCTTACATTCGTCAAGCACAGATATTGTCAGTGCCAATGGAGTGAGTACGAAGGATAGACATACAGTAGGGCCAACGGCGAAAGGTATCGAACGTCGACGTCGATCGTTTTACCACACCCTCCCTGGTATCAGACGTGAAATCCTGTCCCATCGTTCCGCGAATAAAGACGGTAGAGGCTGTACAGGAAGACCATGATCGCCATGAGGCAGGAACGACCTCGGTGGGTCACCAAATTCGGCAACTTGCAGTTCATTGGAACAGGGTAGAATGTGAGACGTGACGCTCTGAGATACAAGTTCAGTGGTATCGACCAACTGTGGCCCAGGATAGTGAAGGATTGAAAAGATTAGCCCAGCTTTCCCACACGATCTGCAAAGCCGAGAGCATTGGTGGTTGTGACGACTCGGCGCCTTGATGACAAAGTCCTCAATGCAGAAGCTGGGGAAGGGATAAGCTTGCCGGGTTACAAAGATTCCTTGCTTGCCGACTGAACGGTGATACAACTCCGTTCGATGGCATAAGGCCCTAACCTCCTGTTTGTATACTTTCAGGGATATGATCAAGATCAAGGTGAGAGAAAATACGATTTTTCAAGGCCGTGCAAGACGAGATGCCCAATGTCAGGTACACCAACATTACAAAGATGAAGCGGAGAACGGCCATTAGATTATTTTGAGATGCACCGGAAAGGTCCACGAAAGATATTCTCCCAGACATGACATCCGCCGAAATCTGTGTATCTCAGGCTGGCCGGGCCTGACGCTATTTAGGAAGGTACCTCACGAGATATCCCAGGCAAATATTGGAGAGGCACATTAGCCTTCCAGTGGATGACATGGGTGCTTACCAAGGGCGCAGTGCAGAATGGAGGGAGAGAAGGGATGGAATGACCCGGGGACCCCTCCTTGGTGTAAAAGGCCAAACACCAGTGCGACCGCCGTGTTGAATGTGATCCAAGTCACCCGACACATCATGCACATGGTCGATCACAGCTGCCCAACCTGGGTTCCCGGTGGGGTTTCAAGGACAGAACAGACAGCGACACTATAATGATCTTGACCAGTAACAGTAACAGTCAGTCAGGGTAGTAACTAAAACTGACGGATCATACATTGTCTGAGGATATTTTGAATGCGACGTCCCGAGGACTACATACCCGTACATGTTGTACCATATTGCACCATACGAATAGCGTACAAGTAACCGATGTGTAACCAGTTGCCAGGGAGATAGGCCGGGGCAATTGGTGACGAATTGGGAGGGCAAATATCACAAGAGTTACACGGGTGAAGGTACTGATGACGGCGAAGACTGCAAGGAGGTGAAGATTACGCTTGAGAGCATAGGTGAGGTGAGAATCCTGGTCGTCCTTATTCTTCCGTCCAACCCTGAGGCGTCCGTCTATCGACTATCCGCTGAAGGAGTACAAGATAGAGAGAAAGCATTAACGGTTCGAATGAGCTTGAGAACGGTCGAACTTGGAAGGTACACGTCACATGGGACGACGCGAGCAGAGTAGGAACAGGCGACGAGGCGCAAGGATGAAACTCGAAACGCACGACTTTGGCACTGGTTCCAAACAAGACAGAAGGGTTACAAAGGGCGCTTGATATGCACGACGCTGGACGCGAAAGACGAACGAGAAGTGTATCAGCGCTATTGCTGTGGCATCAGGCCTACTCGATGTGGAGGGATTTCCTCACGCTCGGAAAGCAATAGCTGTGCCTCTCTCAAAAAAAAGGAAAAGCAATAGCAAGGCAACCCGGTGGTCAAGAAAATCGGGAGAATAGATCTGATTGGCGAGTCTCAGGCTCTGGGCCCCATCAAAGCATGGGAACCAAAAACATTCACTTCCCTCAGGTTAATATTGAACCAAAAAAGAGGGTACCGGGTGACTCCTCCGTGTTCTCGTTCTGAGGGTGTATTTCATATAGGGCAAATCAGCTGCGAACTAGCCAAAGACCAACACACGCCTACCAGGTTCCGGCCAATTCTTGGTCGCCATCCCACACAGTAGGAGAAACATGCCGTGTTCGAGTGTGCCTAGGTGCCTTCAAGTTACGAGGGTTGCGGCGGAGTTCGAAAGGTAACTTGTCACCGATCGCTGGTCAGTTCGTCTGCAGATTGCCACATGCACGAGGCACGAGCGGAATCAAGCAGCACATGCTCCACGGTCTCCCCGCCCTTAGCCCTCTGAATCTCCATCACGCCCACCACTCCCTAACCTCGACACCCAGGGCTCCGGGTGCGTGAGCCTACCTACCGCGCAGCCATGATGCGAGGCGGACACATTCTGTGAGGCAGGATCGGTTCCCACCCTAATCACATTTCCTCGCACTACCGTACGCACATAGTTCATATGTCAATTGATTTACGTCCCTCACCTACTGCTCCCCCGCGCGCGTCGATATCCGTGTAATTCCTACATGCAAACTTCAGGCCTTCACTCTTGCGAGGAGTGCAATAGCCTCCTCTACCCAAAAGCAGATCCACAACGGCGCATCATGGATGATGTGCGATCACTTTGAAGTCGGCGACAACAAGTGTGTATATCGGAATGATTCGTTGACTGTCACCAAGTAAGTCTCGAAATATATGAGCATTCGCTACGCAAATCAGCTAGCTAGGTTAATCGCTTCTTCGAAAGGCATGGCAGCAAAAGTTCTCGCTCCTCCGTCCAAACGTGGCGCGTATCCCAAAGCACGAGGTATGACGGCTATGGGACCATGCTTCTAGAACGCGTCGTTTGAAATACGTACCATCCACGATATGTAACTTCAGCTTACGAGGTCTTCATAGTTGGCTGGTGCTAGCTCATGAAGATATTCGCAACGAGTCTCAACCTCGATTCGCAACCAGGGGCACAAGGGACTCGCATGAATATCACTGATCAACGCTGGGAAAAGAGAGCGTGGAGAATGTGTCAGGTAAATTGAGGGACAAAGGGATAATGAGAAATAGCGACATACCCAACGGCATCGTTGCGAAGGGAGTGAACGGTATGTGTCATGCGGCCACTCAGTGGTACATACACCAACACCAGCTCGAGGGCGGATGCGGATCATCATTGGTGGGTTTATCACGCTGGGCCGGCCCTGTTTGGGTTGGTCAGTCACGTGGACAGTTCGTCTTGGATCCCCATCAAGCTTCAAGGCTAAGCGATAGTGATTGGAGATGCCAGGGGTCAAGCAACCGCGACACTCGGTGAAGAAGGCACGTATCAGTATTACCAGAATACACCCATTAAGCATGCATTGACAGTGACGAAAGGCCTGAAGTGCAGCCTGAAGAGCTCAGGTCAGTGATCTGTGGAACGTTGCACTGGAGCGGCAGGTATCAAAAACATGTACTCGAGCTTGGTCGCACGGGCCAATGGCTTTTGAAGGTTGGGCCTGGACCTGTCGACCTGATCACGTCAAGTCCCAAGGATATTTCTCGTCACAGAGGGAAATTGACTCTTCAAAGTCGAGGACGGTGTCCCCCATTGCGACAGCAGAGTGCCACTTTGAGACAATGACGCAAGAACCCGCCTCAGATACGGACGCGACGACGGAATGTTGATGCCAACCTCAGGGGGCCCTGCCGAGCAAAAACCTCGTTTACGACACGACCTCACGATCCAACACAACAATGCCTGTCCACATTGTCAGGTACTCGAACCATTTTGTTTGCATTCCACTGTTAAATGAATGAGGGATTGGCAGTAAGGGCAAGGCAACAGGCCGGCGTCATTCGCGAGGTCGACTCCCAACACGACCCTTCTCTTCGTCTGGTATAAATCTCACCGTCAATCTTATCCTCCACCGCTCCTCTCTTCCCCCTTTATCTCCCATTTCTCTACCCTGCATCTTAGTCCACAATGAGGTTTACCGCTGTCTTCGCATTCATTGCTGCTGCTACCGTCGTTTCCGCTGCGACCAATGCTGAACGCTTGGCTCGCGGTTTGGGCCCAAACGCGCCGGCAAAGCGTGCTACCCCCGTCGAACGTGAATCTTGTTGACCCACCTACCTTTGACTTGCGGCTCATCTTATTCAGATGCCCGCCGTAGCTCTCCCTCGGGTTCTCCAGGAGTATCCCAATGTAACACCGGGGAAATGCATTGCTGCCAGGTTGTTCAGACCGCCGGTAGCGGTGGTTCAGTTGATGAATTGCTGAACGAAGTTGGTCTCCTTGTGCTCAGCGGCACCAGTGTCGGTGCGAACTGCGACCCCATGACCATCGGTGGTTCTTCTGTTATCACCTGGTAAGTCGTTGCCACGGTAGGTTGACTCTCAACTGACATTGATTTTTCAGCATACAACAACCCGTTTGCTGTGAAAACAACCAATTCAACGGTCTCATCAACATTGGCTGCTCTCCTAGTGCGTGGTACCCACTGTCGTCGCATGCCATGGTACTTACTTGATCCATTAGTCAACATCTTCATCCTCTAGGATGCCAACCGCCGCCTGTTTGCGCTGTCCACTCCTCTTCTTTTGATCGTGCAGCTCGCTACTAAAGTTTGTAAATCATCCCCCATCCTTCACTTCGCCGAACCGTTCCTTGCAGCCGGTTATATTGTTTTTCCAACATATTTCTCAATGCTTGCAGATTTACTTGACACTCCGGTGCCTGTAGTATCGTAACTACTGTGTATCCAGGCTACTCCCTGTTGGCGTGCATGTGAGGAGCCCCATCTCAGTGCACCTATAAACCATGTGACTTCTGCCAAAGTTCACACACTAAACCTCCCCACGACTTTAGCTGCAAGATAACGTGTGTTGTATGGAATAAAAATAAAATAACAAGGTAGACTGACTAGGATTATGTTTTTTTTGGAAGTAATGACACCAGAGCAGTGATCCCTGATGACTAGCTAGTACACTCTCTCAGATCCACTACTTCCGACCTTGTGTTCCATCGGCATTCCGGATCGAGAAGCCGACTTCCCGGTCCGATAATTCGCCAGTGCCAATCGCTGGAGACGATGGCCCGTCAATAATCAACACGGTTCGGAGAATCGAGTATTACTTTCACACTGATGTCACAACTATGACTTACTGGGTTGGCAGACTTGCCGGACATGATGGTCCCGCGGGACGGCTGCGGGCATTGCCACGTAAATGATCAGATCAGTGCTAATCAGTATGTATCGGTAAGCAAATGCGCCGACAACGATGCGGTTCCCGAGTCTGTCATACCGATTACAGTTGAAATGGCGTCGTAGATGCTTTTAATTCGAGCTCGCAAATTCAACTTTATTCGTACCGGCTGGTCACCGTCACATTTACATATTTCACAACAGAAAGCTCGAGACATATCCGAACCTTTCCAACAAAACAGACACGACCCAATGTTTACATTTACAATGGTACATTTCCATCGAATTCGAAAAATCACGCGTTGATGGTGATGGGAGAGCAACCAATGTTGATGACACCGTTCTGCACGCGCATTCGAGCCCGTCTCAGAAACCGCGCAAGGAAACGGGAGTAACAGAATGGACTCACAAAGCTGTTTCCAGTGCAGCAAACGGGCTGCTGGGTGCAGGAGCTCCCAGTACCAGTACCACCGACGGTGGTCGGGGAGCACGAAACTCCGACCTGGCTGCCGCCACTGGTAGATGGCGGGGGGAGTCCGAGCAACCCAAAGAGGTCGTAGACGAAAGTGGAAGAGGACTGTTGGAAGATGACCGCTCAGTGTTTCCAGGCCACTGGGATCGACAAGAAAATCCTCACCGAGTACGTGGTGTCGCAGCACGAGATGCTACCCGTGTTGCATTGACTAACCTGACGAGCTTCAAGTTCAAGCTCGGCCGGGGCAGCGTTCGCAACCCCAGCAAGGGCGGCGGCGGAGAAGAGGACGGTAAAGAGACGAATGAACATGTTGGTGTCGATGCGATAGAACTGGAGATTCTGGTGGTCAGCGACGGATGCGCCTACTTTTTATACCTTGAGCTCCCCCTCTTGTGTCCCTCATGGCCACCACGCCCCCTGGAAAGGAACGGGACTGAACGTGCGATGATGGTAGATCAAAGTTCCTAGCATTCCTCGCTGACAAGTTATGCCGAAGGTATCGCGCATTTGACCATGTTCGTCTGAGCGCGGTGAGCGCAACCCGGTGCAATCAGGGGTGGTACGAGGGATGGTCATACAGTTAGTGTCAGCCACGAAAACTATTAAATGGTTGTACCGCATTCCACCCGACATCAGACTGAAAGACTGTCCAGGTCTAGGTCTGTGCCTATCGTTCCGCAGATGAAGACGCCAGTACAGGAAGGGGTATGACTTCCCTGAGGTTGGAATAATCATTATCGAAGTCGTCAAGTTCGGCGGCTCGTATTATCGTTGGAATATAAATATAATGAGCACGCGAGACACCAGTAATTTTCTGGAAGGCGACAAGGTAGGTGAGATCTGTACAGGCCTACGATGGTAGAGGATTGAGGACAACGCCTTGATGATAACATTACCTTGCTTGAATTGCAGGTCTGTTGTCCTCGCGAAAGTGCCACCGGCTCGGACCCTTGAGCGCGACTCGCCGACTCCCGACTCGCCGAGCCCCTGTTTGGCAATATCAACAACATGCGCAAATAATTTCGTTTCCACCAATGAATCGGAATCATCTCGTCCCTTGTCAAAGCCGCATCCAGTTCGACGCTGTCCGAACCACAATTACAATGGATTTCGTTACGACGCGGACACTGGGGTTTGCTACTGGTACGACGTGTCATCTAATTGTATGCTACGTTTCAATCTCACTTGTGCCCACCATGTCGTCGTCACTGCCCAGCGTCCAGTTCGTGCGGATCGTTGGCTTCACATATGAAACTTCTCGTCGGACATGTATCACCTGCTTATACACGATTTCATACCGCAAACCCCAATGCACAACACCGCCCACTCTCACACGCAGCTTGAAGGTTTACGCCAACCATATGTCTTCACTTCCGTGTTCCCGAAGCAGAAAATAGTAAGCTTGAAGGGGTGGGCAGGCTACGCTACCAAGGTCCCCGCGTTACCCACCTAAGGACAACCCATAAATTCTGAGACACGGCGGATCATACCCCCCTACTTTTTGATGTGGTCTGCATCAAGATGCGGGAGAGTGCGCTTTTATAATGTCATTCGTGATGAGGTACCCCGGGGTGATGCCAAATTCAGCGACACACTGGGGTCACAAGGTATGTCGGATCAGAAGAAGCCCCGGAGAGAGCGGCCATCGACTCATTTTATGAGGCGTCGGAAAGGTTCACGAAAGATATTTACCTTGCTGACACACACATGACTGTACAGGTTGATTTGTTGATGGTCACCAGGAAGTCTCGATCGCCGACCCCCTGCGAGGCAGTACGGTGCCGGTGATCCACGGCGCCGGTGGCGGCAAGATCCATTTCATGTCTCGGTACACTGGCTACATGACAGGGACCGAGTGGGAGTGACAACTGATTTGGGTGGGGATCCAACTCAGGTGCGTGATTCTCCGATATGGATATGATTACGCTTGTTGGCTTATCCCTCGCTCCTGTAGGCCGATTCTCCATTTTACCGACTATGTTGTTCACTCGTTCGCTTGACTCCGGTTTACCAGGATCGACCAAAATGGAAGGAGATTCAGTCACGTATGATTCTGTTTTTCGTCTGCGAAGCACACTCATAGGCTCAAAATTTTGTGATGGGCCTGGCATTGCAACACACGCGTGCGTTTATGGTTAGTTGAATACCTTTAACCTCCACGTGGCAGTTCTCCCCCTGCTTTGGGCATCAAACCTACGATCCCGCTGAGTTCGAGTTCCTGAAGGTTCCCCGCCCAGTATTTCCAAAGAAGTTGTCTGCATATTTCCGGCCCGAAACCGCCAACTACTGGAAAAACCATACCATCGTTAGTCCTGCTGCGGAAATAGTAAGAAAGCAAATGAACTTATCTGGTCTTCGGATAAAACGTTGTAACACCTATTTGGCCTATTAGGGATGCTGTCACGCCAGATAAGTTGTCACTAATCAGCGGACCTCGTTGGTTGTGGAGTCGACGGCACCTCAGGCCCTGTGTGAGAAGTAACTGTTGTCTGACAATATGGCGAGCATCAACACATGGTAGTGGGACATATGTACTAGCGATGCTAGATGAATTCGTAGAGTCGTGTTGTAACTACAGTACTTTCTGTGATTTTACATACTCCTCGAGCATGGACAGTTTCAGTCCTGACCGCGCCCAACATATGACTTGATCACGAGCGAGCAATCTTCCCGGCCACAATCATAGGTCCCGGTCAACGTCGATCGTTGAAGACGGTGTATCGTGACAAAAGACCACAACATGGGTCGGGGGGTCGAGTATATGTCATATCAGTACGTTCATACTGATCTAGTCAAGGCCCTTCCGGGCGTCACCTGGCCCCACGGTTGTACAGTACAAATACACGTCCATTCAGACCCCAGTACAAGACTTTCATGTTCGTGGAGCAATCGGCGGATGCGGCGATAGTGCAACCACGCGAGAGAGTGCATAATAGAAATCCGACCCGGTAACACACCAGACAGCGATATTTTCGTGGTCTTTGGCATACAATCGAGAGGCGGTAATCTGATTACACCCCACTCGAATGCTCGCATGTACGAGTGCGGAATTGTTCAGACAGCGTACCTGACGGTCTGGGCGCGTCAGTGAACTACGGGCGTTTGGAACGACATGAAGACGACGCCGCACCTCGACCCCTGTGTTAGAGTCCATCGTCAATCGACAACGCCGTGACCATCAGACAACCTCCGGTGATGGATGAGTAA
>JBBPRR010001404.1:0-10976 GCA_038093115.1 Hortiboletus flavorubellus | reverse complement strand
CGACACCCCAGGTACGTTCATTTCCACCCCAATCCTTGTTTCTGACACCCATATTCATCAGACGAAAGACCAGCGAATCTCCAGAAAACCGTCCGGGAACTGCTGCGTAACCAGCTCGCTGAACCTCGACAAATCCATCAGGAGAAGGATATCCTCAACCAGTTCCTACGTGCTCAGGAGAGCTCAATGTTCTCGACTTCCCTCACGTGTATTTCCTTGATTCACCTCTACTAGATATCAAAATTGTGTATTTCGAAAAAGCCGTCCAGGAACTCGACAGGCTTGCCGCATCTCAACACACAGTCAATGAACAAAAAGATAGCTTGAGCAGGGCGATCAGGTCACTATTTGCAAACGTTCATACACAGGAATCGAGCTCAAGTACCTTTATTGTCATCCAGGATCGTCCTTCCTGAACAGTCTTTTGGGGCTTATATTCATCGGGCCGAAAGCTAGAGACTGTCAACAAGACGGTGCAAGAGAGAGCTCTGTAACCAGCTTGCCTCGTTCCAGCACACAGCCAATCGGGAGAAGGATAACCTCAACACAACCGTTGGCTCTCTTTGTACCAATCTTCGCACACGTGATGATAATTCAAGTGCGTCTGTATCCTCTGACTTATGTTTCGTTGAGCTATATGTCTGCTGGGCACCGGGGTCACACATCTCGAGCAGACCAATGAGGAACTCCACATCCAACTTGCTGACGCCCAACGCAAAGCCATCGATCTCATTTGTATGGGAAGCGGGACAGACACGCTCGTCAGAATTACCAATTTGTATAGGACAGAAGTACAATTGGGACGCCGATCACCACCAATGAAAATTGTAAGGACAGTGTTCATGCGAGCATTGAACTTGCCGGTTTTGTATTATGATATTCAATACGTATGTATCCATGTGCTTTGCACTCAAAAATTCTAACTGCGTGCTCAAGACAAATAGATCAGAGCATTTGATATAGCACAGACAGATCAAGAAATCGATTGTAGTGAGCAGCGACTGTTAGACTCAGATCAGGTTCTCCATTGTCCCAAGTTTCCATGTATCCCCGGCGTTGGACGTCGAGGGGTGAACTTCGACATCGGATTGCCAACGACTCGGAAACAATTCGGGCCTCCAACAACTTCATGGACGCAGACATGAAGCACGGCGTTCACTGGGGTTCATTTATCCATGGAGCAATATTGTGGGAGGGTATTTAGTACTGATGTGGGCTTCCGAGTCACCCAATGGGACAAGTCGAGTACTTGTATCCGAGGCATTCGAAACCAAGTCGACTTCCAATCATTCGCGCAGCTATTTATTCCGCACACTTCGATTCAACACGATATATGGCGACTATCGCCTCGTTCACATATTCCTACATCGGTACAACCGATATCACCCTTGCTAAATCACGACGAGCCCAGTGCGACACTCTACTCCTTGACTTGGATGAAATTCCATTGCGGCAGTTCCATACCTGGAATCACGGGGTAGGACTTGAGAATGACCTGTTGCATAAATAGATAAGCATCGATGAATCAGTATCGATAGACATTCCGTACAGGCTGGTCGGGGCCGGCATTTTCCACAGTCCAGCACTGGATTGCCCCTACAAGGTGGGTGGGCTTCGAGATCCTGGTGTATTTTGACTACAACATCAACGATAGCATACAGCAAGAAGCACATAAACACTGACACATAAGGTCCGCCATCCGATCCCAAAATGTTCCAGGGGGTGATTTCAATCGGGTCAGCAGACGGAAGAATGATTGGCGCAACCACCTCATCCCCTTCACTTGCAGTGAATCGAGGACCAGGGTTGAGCAACATTATACTATATTCGTCGCCACGCTTCGTGACAGTAAACTATCGGAATGAAGGAGTCCTATCAGCATATCACTCCATAATATAACAAAGACAAAGTGGACTCCAGGAAGAGGTCAAATAACAGCACAAGGATAGTTGGTGCTGAATGGAACAAAAAAATACGTACGATGTTGTCGCTGCCTCCCGTGATGACAGGCGCAACGGATCCAGAGCCTCTCCCGACGCCGACAGGTGGGCTCGGAAATGAAGAGAATACGATCAGATATTTTCCATCTTCAAGGCCACTCATGGTTGTATAGTCAGGAGAGCAATTGGGATGTGGGTTTCTGGGTGAAAGTGGTGCAAGTTCAGTCCTCACTTTATACGTTTGTCCATGTGGTCCACTGAGGCCCTGTGTACATTCCCACACCCACCAGGTGGAACTGTCACAGGAAAAAAGGTCACAGGGGAAAAGAGTTCGAGGGTGCTCTGATGATAGTTCGGATCGTTTCAATGGAGGATGGCGTTCCTCGCTCCTGGAATTGTGCCTGATATTGAGCGGTACCGAATAGCTAACTTTGGGGATATAACGTGGGGTGCTGTGGGGAATCACGTCTAATATGTCGTCACCTTGTTTTGTTCGCCACCTTGTCCGGGTCGCCACCTTGTCCGATTCCGATGAGACAACAAGAAGTGCTATCTATGGAATAGTCACGTCGCGTCCGAGTTCGCATGCGAACAACTCCGAGGACGGATCCAGCCTTGAACATTCGAACCCTGTAACACGAAAACTGGCCTCGATCGACGGGCACCGTCCAGGGGACCCGTGCCCTAGATGAGTTATTGAATCAGGTGAGATAGCCATACCGACAAACTAGATTGTGACTCTGTAATCGTGCTCTGGATGATATCTGCATCCGTTCGTGAGCAAGGCATACCTTCATTATGGACATGCTCAGAAGCGTTCATGTGCTCCGGGCTACAAATGCCTGCTCGCCCTGAATCCGGCTTGCAATTTATTTCTTGCTTTCGCTTCCCCTCAGCATACTTATTTTGTTTCTTTTGGCGCTTGAACTTGGGGTGATGCTGACCTTTACTCGAATGGTGCATGCATCTCGGTCAGAAATGCAGCTCACCTTGCGTGCTCGGTCGGAGTTTGATCTTGGTGTGAAAATAGTCATGTGAGGCCAAATTCGGTCATTTGCGGGTGGCGATGCACCACTTGGCACTGCGTGCGGAACCCTGGGTATGCTATCCGCTACTATCTGCCACACACACCAGATACGAGAAACCAACCTGCGAATGATGCCATTAGTGGCGCCATACCTCCTCTCACTATGCGAAGTGGTGGAAAACTCGAATTTCTCCTTGGGCGTTGTCTCACGATTGGGCACACAGAGCTCAACCTTCCAGCTCGATGCCGCCAAACTCATCCACAGCATTGTAGAGCATTCTCCAGCTTCGGAATCTGTGGCGTTAGAATTTCTTCGCGAATTTCAGAAGATATGGGGCATCTACAATTTAGGCATCTCCCCCCCATCTGAAAGCGCTCATCCATTCTCAAAACCTGTTATCCTGTATAGTTGGAACAGTTGTCCGCCTTCAGTCCACCCTTGAGCCAGAACAGTGGGCACAAGAGATATTGGAGTTTCTACGTGAACGCGAGCCAGATGAAGTCAGGGCGGAACTCAAACCGACTTTGGATCTTGCCGCTAAATATCTGAATCACCTCCTCATCGCTAGTATGATCCAATATCCACTGGTTGACTTATCCTTGATGCGAGTTCACCTAGCTCGAAATCCAGGAGGTAAAAAAACGCCACAAGAGTCCACGTCTCCTACCCCAGATATTGACCGTTTACATAGCGTCACAGAGCTGTTGGATGATGCGACAATCAACAGAACACAATCTGCATTAAGAACACTGGTGAGTGAATTCCTCTGATAGGTCACGATAACGCCCTGAAACTGTCTTCAAAGGTTTACAGACGGGACGGATATCGTTGCCCTCTCACCGGCTACTCTTTCAAATCACCCGGACGTCGCGTGAACCCTAGATGTGCGCATATACTACCATTTTCTTTCCATGATAAGGTGTGCAGAGGGCAAATGCTGTGGTGTTCTCTGTTTTCTAAAATCTGCCAGCCCGTCACGTTGAGAACATTGGAAGCCTTCACAGGTCGTGCAATCACTGCCAGCGTCGTTTGCGAGAAGATAAATCATCCTTCTAATGCATTTAATGCGCAGAACGACGCTCATGAGTCGTTCGACCAGCTCACGTGGGGAATCGAGGCCCTGCAACAGCCGGGCGGAGAGGTAAGCCATACTATTTTCTATAGATTCTACTCTCTGAATTCTCTCTCGACAGTACAAATACATCTTCCGTGAGGTCCGCAACGGGTGTGCAGCTACAGTGTGCCTCGAAGACGGAGATGAGATTGTATTTCGCAAAGGAGAGGATGGTCAGATGATTGACGCACCCGACGCGTCGTTTTGCAATCTGAAACTTGCGATTGCGCGTGTCATGTATGCCTCTGGGGCTTCGGATCTCATTGATGAGATCTACGGTGATGATGATGACGATGAGGCAATCGTCAATCTGCCTGTGCATCTGGGTGGACCATTCGTTTCAGATGATACTCTTTTCCGTAGACTCTACGATCGCCTGCTGTGAGCGCTTCTGGAGAACGTCTGAAGTATTCCGACCTGAAACTGAACCGTGCTGTCCGGAGATTGCGTCAGCCCGGCGGTTAAGTGAATCCCCAACACTTGGACCACCTTGGTACAGCGCGTTTGCTAGTCTCGCACCAATCCTGCACTTTGTCTTCACAATTCGAGAGCACACACATCGAGGTCTCCAAATAATAATCTGAATCCAGGCTCGGGAGTCTTGTTCAGGGTGCCCTTTGAGTAAGAGCGCATCTTTCCGAGAGCGTTGCGAATGGGCAGTGACTGATATGATAGCACCTAGAGTGGTTCAATGCCAAGCCTCACTTTATCTTTTAGTGGGCAATGCTCTTGTCGTAAGGAGGACTTGTTTTCGACCAAGCTCCGGGCTGCAAATGCCTGCTCACCCTAAGTCCGGCTTGTAATTCATTTCTTGCTCTCGCTTCCCCTCTATCTTTCTTTTTGGCGCTTGAACTACAAGTCACGCTGACCTTTTTCCATTTGGTGCGTGCATTTCGGTTAGAACTGCAGCTCAGCGCCCAGGACAATAAATGAATTTCAAGGGTGTGAATTGATCCCATAAGGAGATACGCGTACATGCGACAATGGGCACAGGGGACAAACGACCACCATCCCCCCATTCCTTCGATCCAATACAAAACCGGGGATGTCTTCCAACGTACGCCAAAGCTCAAGGAACGGTGAGCACTTGGTGGGACAATTGAACGGACAATGCTGATGAGGACGCAAGAGTCAAGTAAAATCAGCTCCTCCGATTCGAGTGTCGTCTATCGAAAGGAGGCAGAACCAATCGTAATCGATCGTCAAGATGACATTCGTTCAATTGCATTCCTCCTTGATGGGAAGCACTTCGTGAGCGGCGGCGATGAAGGGAAGATTCGACGTTGGCGCACAGAAGATGGCAAGGAGGTGGGGACGCCAATGGATGTGGGGAGTGCTGTTCGCAGCATTGCAGTATCACAAGACGGAAAGGTTCTCGTCGGTGGAACGAAGAGTGGCCGGGTGACGGTGTGGAATACAGAAAGTCACTCGAAAGTGACCGACTTCAAAGCGCACGACGACTGGGTGCGTGCAGTTGACGTTTCGCCGGATGCCACGAAAATCGCGACCGGATCGGATGATGAAACCGCTTGTGTCTGGTCGCTGTCGACTGGCAAGCGATTGCTCTACCCCTTGGAACACAGTAATTGGGTAGTGGCAGCCAGGTTTTCACCCGACGGACGCCTCATCGCAACTGCCACATGCAATCACGACTCCATCCGGGTCTATAACAGTCAGGATGGCAGCCTTCTCACCGAGTTCCTAGTCAAAGTCAACTCGGCGCCGAACCAGTCCCTGGCCTGGGCCAGTGATAGCAAGCAGCTCGTCGCCTTGTCACACGACGGCGACATCCTCCGTGTCGACGTGTCCACGGGGATCACGCTCTCGAAATGGCACATTCACAGTAACAACGATCCCACATGCATCGCCATGGCTGGCAACAGGACATTCATCGCAGCGTCTGCTCGTTCTTCGGTATCATTTTGGGACGCAACGAGCCAAGAGCAAATCGGGACCGTCATTAAGTACACTCACAACGTCGTGTCCATGGCTATGTCATCGAACAACTACCTTGTGACCAACGGAGATAAGAGAATAACCCTTCGGGAACTTTGTGGCACCCTCCCCTCTCACTACATTGGCGACGTAAGTGTAGCTGCACCAACAAAACTGGCAATCGCAAAGCACGACCATTCGCCGTTGCGGACTCCCCGCACGCCGGAAATTCAGCACGCAGAGGTTGCAAAAGTTTACGACAGTCCGAGTACGTCCATCTCCACCCTGATCTTGGTTTCTAATACCCGTGTCCATCAGACGAAAGAACAGCGAATCTCGAGAAAACCATTCAGGAACTGCGGCTCCAGCTCGCCGAATCTCGACAACAAGCCCGTCAGGAGAGGGATAGCCTCACCCAGTCGTTGTGCGCATTGAAGGAGAGCTCGAGTATGTCCACCGCGACGCGGACGCATATTTCCTCCATTCACGCCTACTAGATAGCAAAATCGCGCGTTTCGAAAAAATCGTCCAAGATCTCCGCAACCAGCTCGCCGAATCTCAGCGCACAACAAATGAACAAAAGGATGGCTTCAATGGGGTCATCAAGTCACTACGTGCAAATCGTCATACACAGGAATCGAGCTCAAGTACGTTTATCGTCACCCTTCCTGAATAGTATTTTCCTTATTAATGTCCATCAAACCAAACATAGTGACTCTCAACGAGGCCGTCCAAGAGCTTCGTAACCAGCTTGCCATGTCCCAGCGCACAGCCGATCAGGAGAAGGATGCCCTTAACGAAACCATCAGCTCTCTTCATGCTGACCTTCGCTCACGTGACGAAAACTCAGGTGCGTCCGCGTTCCACCGAAAACTACGTTCCATTGACTCCCGTGTTCAATAGGTTGCAGAATCACACATCTCGAGCAGACCAATGAAGAACTCCGCGTCCAACTTGCCGATGCCCAACACAAAGCCGGTAGTCTCCTTCGGATCAACTGTGTGCACGAGCAGAAGCATCAATGCGAGTCCCTGTATTCCCAAGGTCGCATACAGGCTGCTGCGGAATGTCTTCTTGAGATGGAGAATACGGTAAATGACGATGTGAGAGCCAACAAATTCATCTTCAACTGGCTTGCTGGTGAGTTTCGGCGTGGTACATCAAGATAAAGTGTTTAATTTACTCCATTAGAGTTTACTCAACGTTGCGTCACGATGCTGGAGAGTGTCGGAGACCAGGCATCTAGCGCCGGGAAACAGGACGAAGCGGCGACATCTTACTCTACTGCGCTGTCGCTCGGTCCCTCAATCCCGAACGACATCTTGTTGAAGTGGGTAAGCATGATATTGAAAAACAGCTCAGTACCTGAGGCGTTGAGTGCCGCGACCAAGGTATACTCTTCCTGATGGTGTGAAGATGGATAGTGACTCTCTTTCGGTTTAGTTCAAGGTTCCGAGGTTTGTCGTCTACCGCGTCCTTTGTGACATTCTAGAACGGGATGGTCGCTTCATGGAGGCGGTCGAGTGTTTCCGACAATTGCAGAACGAACTATCAGAGGACGCGAGTGTACGTGATGTGCGAGCGGAATGGGAACTTAGTGGGTGGTTGTAGTCGTGACTTCTCCCATGCCAATTCAGCTACCTCCCCCAGATTTTCGAGGGCGCTGTGTCGAGAAGCTAGAAAAGCTGGGCGACATCGCAAGGGACTCTAAGAGGCATGACGAGGCCACTGGATACTACTCTAATGTACTGTTACTCGACCCTACGAACAACAATGTTCTTCTCAAGTGGAGTAAAGAGGTATGGAGTGTGTTTCACGTTCACATCAACTTCACCCCGCTGATCCATACCATCAGGACATCGAGCTCGACCCATCATCCCATCGGGGGTATGAGAGGAAGCATGTTGCATTACACGCCATGGGGCGTCACAGTGATGCTTTCGAGGCATTCAGGGTGATGCTCTCGATATTAGAGCAATCTCCCGATCCTCACATTCGTGGTAAGTCATTCTGTAAATATTGCACGCAGCAGACGGATTGATTGGGTGTGAATAGAGCTTCGTAACCAGTATGTCGATGCGACTGCCGTGATTCAGGAGGTGGTCGAGGAGACCATTCGTCACATGCCACGTGTTCTCATTGACATCACTACTGGCCGTCTCTACGACAAAACCCAGCAAGCAGCGGCTTTTGAGGAACTCCCAATCTACGACGAGCTGCGGTCATCAATGACTACCCGGCTCAATCGCGCCCGTATTCGGAAGGATGTGGAGGAGTTCTACCGATACGTGATGCTGTCGCACAGGTGGCAGCCCCATGAACCGACGTTCCAGATGGTCGAGAACGTCTCGATCTATGGGCTACCGGAATCCCCTGGGAACAGCAAGGTACAACGGTTTTGTGAACTTGTGCGCTCTCTTCAGTTCCAATGGGCGTGGAGCGATACATGCTGCGTAAACCAGCAAGACAAGGGGGTGCAACAAGAATCGGTGGTTGCCATGTTCAGGTGGTATCGTGGTTCATCTCTTACCATCGTTCACCTTCTCGGAGTCTTGTCAGACTCACAAGTGATTGGTTGTCTGTGGAGGAGTATCTGGAACACTCGCGGGTGGACATACCAAGAATACGTTGCTTCCAAGGTTGTCCAATTCTACACCGAGGACTGGAAGCCTTATCTCGGATTAGACATTTACAACCACAAGGAATCACCCATCATCCTTTCGGAGATGGAACAAGCAATGGACTTTGCCACGCAGGAACTGGCTACTCTTCAACCGGGCGTGGACAGGGTGCGCGAGAAGTTATACTTAGCATCCAGACGACGAACGACACGGGAGGAAGATGTTGCATACTCGTTGTTTGGCATCTTCTCAGTCCCGATCCCGGTCATATATGGCGAGGGAAATCAGGCAGTCAGTCGTCTCCTGGAGTATATCCTGACACGTTCAGGAAATGTGACGCTGCTCGCATGGACTGGGAGGAACTCCAGTAGTCATCACAGCTATCTCCCGGCGGATCTGACCGTCTACAGCGACATCGTGCCACCGCATGTTCCACGACCAATGGAGACGGCTGAGATGGATGACATGGTCGTAGCATTGCGCTCGTCGTTTCCAGATCTTTCCCTGGCAGTGGCGCTGTACGGGCGGCTCAACAGTCTCCCTCCTCTGTCGCTGCTCGCTGGTCGACTCACACTTCCTGCAATCGTATTCCCCCTCACTGGCCTCGTCCCTCTCTCGGAATCTGATCCTGACTCTGACCTCGCTGTTTACCGTGTGACATCACCCATACTCGGAACCACCGAGATCCAGACCTCGGACAATTTATCTAGGAAGCGTGGTTTACTTCTTGTCCATCCCTGGATCAGTCCCCTCCTTGACCAGGATTTCTCGTGCGGTGCCCCTCTGTTCGATGATACCACGTGCGCACTGCGGCTCATCGTCCGGCTCAGACAGTCGTTTGGAGCACTCCTGCTTGCACCGCTGGCACGGGAGCAATACGGACGGGTTGCGACGGATAGCTTGATCACGGTTCGAGTTCGCGAGGAGACCTCGTTGACTGAATTGATGAATGGCATCCGTACGATCTACATACAGTAGGTGTCGATCGATGGATTCCGACCTTCGACAACGTACTACGGTATGTTTATATCCCACCTTTGCGATATTCGAGCAGTTACCATTGTTCTCTGATTCTCATTGTGCGCCGCTGCGGCAGGCAATTGGGCATTTAATCGTTCATTATTTTCTCTCTGAGTTATTCAGCTTGGACTTACTCCCTTGTAACTGGATGTACGTTGGTGTAACTTGTTGGGGCACACAGCCGTCGCATGACCTACCTTTCTGACTTCGGCTCATTGCACTGCTTGACCGGACGTTGCTTCTTGGCTATGTACAACACGCTTCGGACCTAACGGAAATCATTTCAATGAGATGACATGGACATCCAATACTTTGACACTCGTACCCGGTTGCCATCGGCACGAGGAACATGTATTGCATCTAGCCCCTTTGTCCGAGTACAGGTCCTGTGAGTCTCCTTCTCCGAGGCAGAAAGCTACTGGACGAATCTGTTATTACATAAAAGGATTAGCGATCGTCCACTGGCAGTCCGGCCTGCAATTTGTTCTTTTATTTCGCTTTCCCTCGCCATTCTACCCTATGTTCAATGACGCTCCTTGCCGAGTCGTCGCAGTCATTCCCAGATGTGAAAAGATATCCATATAGTTGATGCCGTTCATGCACTCGCAATTTTTGTGACAGAGGGTGTAAATGGTATCGTTCGTCGAAAACTGCCTGGTGTGGGCTCCGAACATCTTGAAGGCTTACTTGAAACTCCGAAATGGCAAAATCCAGGGTGACATGGAAGTACGTCTTTGGGCTGCTCTACTCATCGCTCCACTTGCTGATATATCTTTTGACCAAGCGGATCAAGTCGGACTCGAACATGAGACTTTCGTTGTGGTGACCGAACCAGCACCACTTGCATGGTCACAAACAATTACATTAGACGTGACCTTGCGTTGAACCATCGTGAAGATGGCCCTCAGCGAACGGTCCAAAGCATCGCGCGGTGAGTACGATGTTACATTGGTCCTAAAGATCGTTTAACGCCTCAGTTCGACGTCAATGATTTGTGCCCGCCGCGTGTCAATGCGGAAAGGCTCGGATGAGAATCTGACCTCGGGTAGCCTATCAGGCTTATATCGCGCGTTGTCCGCCAATTCCCGCACCCTTCCGTGTTTACTTGAAGCCCTCCCGTTATGATCCGGGACCATCGGACGTTCCAGGGTACCCTAGGCTTCATGTTAGCCATCCGTTGCCGCAGACTTCTTAATCCCGGAGTGCGCGTGTATCACATCATCGACATTGGAATCTAATAAGTATCTTATAAGGCTCACGGGTGACAGTGGCCGGTGTTGAAGGGTCTCTATCTGGCACATGGGAGATGCGAGCAACC
>JBBPRR010001403.1:0-10976 GCA_038093115.1 Hortiboletus flavorubellus | reverse complement strand
CGCCAAGGGTAGACTACTCATACCTCCCTTGAGCAAAGTGTTCTAGCCCGTGGAGATAAGACACGTTGTCTGGGGACCACCGATTTTTGGTTGGTTCTTCGTCGTCTTGTCTAGAAGGAAGACACCGGCGAGGAAGGGAGCGGTACAATGACCTAATCAGGTAAACATTGCATAGGAGATAGGGGATGTGATCTTCCGGGCATCATTGGGTAGCGCCACAGTGGGTAGGCTTACCCAACACTTATTGGGTTCCATGTCCACTTTGGGTAATTCTGTGGGAAGTATGTAGACTAATTGGTAATTGCTATCTACATTGTACAGCATAGGTTGCAGAGTGGCATACTATGCTGAGTTTAAAATGATGACGTCAGCTAGGCAATTATTGATCGGGGCGTGCACAAGCGAGGCAAGCGTCCTGAGGCAAGTGTTATCAAGCTTGGATGGGGCTGCCCATAGCTCATGAGAAATGGTTCGGGTTGGAAAATAATCTAATAAGCATCAGAGAGATGGTATGATTGTTTCGGCATCATGCCCCAGAGATTCTCTCCCTTTGGGGGCTCGCGATTAAATATTCTTTGTATTGTCAGGCTGTGATCTTCTTGCGCCTCAAGCTCTGGGCGCACTTCCATATTTGGCTCATTTCGGATCTTTGGCTCCACTATTTTTCCCAAATAAGATCGAGTGGAGCTGCGCCCTCCTACTATGAGCGGCACGCTCCCATTCTTGGCAGCCGATGGCTGTACAAGAATTTCTAAGGTCTGATTATCTTTGCTGTTAATGTAGCTAAATCTTAGGTATATTCCATCTAATCTCTCATTGATGGAGATAAAGTTCTACCACTGCCAAGGGCAGCTGAGTAGTACATATGTCGAGGGGACAATCAGTAGATACCCAAAAATTACTATGAGTAGTTAGTCCTCTGATCTGTATAGCTAAATCAGGAATTAATCCTTTTAATTCACCATTACCTCTGTTTGCATCATGAAGTGTTAGACTAGCGTTAACATCCATTGCCACTTGCAATTTCTCCCATAGTTCCCTAGCAATGATATTTACTTCACTACCAGAGTCAACTACGGTGCTATACACTTTGTTAGCTATGCGAACAGGAACTGTCAGTAATGGCCCATGGTCCTGGCTCATTCTGACATGATGCACATGTAAAATGGCGTTAGCCGATGTCACCTGTTGGGACTTAATTTGATCAGCCAATGCTTGTGTCAATTTCCACGAGTTACCTAATATTTCTCCCATGGTCAGTTCTACCTTAGTGCCGAGTATCTTAGTCAGCACATCATGAGGATTTGTGGCAGCAGCTAACTCCATGTGTCACACTGCCATGTTTCTGGAATGTTCCTTAGAAGGCTGTACACTCACATGGGATTTATTTCCATCATCTCTTTTGGGAAACTCCACGCTCCTTCCTTTTTTGTCATTCCCTCCTTGCTTCCTCTCAGAGATGTCAGCCATCTCTACATCTTCATCGTCGCGCACATCGGTGTGCTCTTGTCAAGTGTCCCTTGATACACCTGTCGAGGGTGTCGTTGCTTGATGAGGTAAGTCGATCATTTTTGATCACTCATCGCTGACAATGTTCTTTACTTCCTGGCCTTTGGATGGCGTGGGAACGGTCTGGATGTTGTCCCGTTGCTTGAACGACTTTGCCTGTTCATCCTCAACTCTCAGGGATGCTTTCAGACCATCCTGAGTACCTGGTAAGTCATTCTCCTTATTCTTTTGCCATTTGTGCTGATATTGATCTTTCCTTTCAGATTAATTGTTTCTTTCATTTTGGTGACTCGACCATGGATGTGACGCCTCGTTAGCATCACCGTCATGAGTATTAGGTGAGTTTTTAATCACCACTTTGTTTTGGCGCTGATTGCCTCCCAATTTCTTGGGAGGTACATATACTCCATCCATGATTTCTTTTCGGGTGGTCTTCGCTTCACGTTGAGATCACACGATGCCATAACTTTGCAAGACTTTGTCAATATCATCTTTGTCGTCCTCATCCATCAGTAGATATGGTATGAATAATTTCTTGTCCTCTTCATCTGATTCTTCTTTGTCACTGATTAATATGTCAGGTACGATATAGTTTGACGATCTGCACTTCAAGCTATTGCGGTCTACCATAATGAGGTTCATTTGCGCCTGTTTATTATTCCATGCATGTTGCTCAACCATTCAATGATAGCTTTCGATTATCGACTCATCCGCTCTCCTGTTGAGCGCTCCTTGGTCTCTAGATAAGTTTACCATACCCCGACAGTCATAAACTAATTCTCCACAGTCTATTAATTCTAGCACACGGGGAGAATTGCTTAGGTGATGGTCATGGCTGTTACACCTGAAACATTTAAAGGGTGGGTGGGTATTAGGTAGTAATCTATTCCTACCATTAGTAGATCTTTGTAATACTTCCCTAGTAGTAGTAGTATTTTGTATACTACTAGGAGTATCCTTGAATGTAACAGACTTTAACCTAGGCTTTTCCAAAATGTCTACTATCAAAGGCTCTACTTTAAGGGCCTTGATGTAAGCTCTTGCATATGCTGGATCATCAAGCTTAAGTTTACTCATATGATCTATGAGTGAATCTACATTGTCTGAGGACTTCTTAGGTTCCTTCTTTGGCTTAGGCTTCTTCTTCGTGCTCTTGTCCTTGTATTTCTTTGAGGATTTCTTCTTCCTCCTTCGACACTCATCGTCACTAGACTCATTGTCTGAGCTTTCATCAGATAAGTCTATAGTAGAGTTAGAGTCAATGCTACTCTCTTCAGAGGAGCTCTCTGTGTCAGACTTAGTTCCATCCTCATTGAACTTGTATCAATATAGTAGCTGGCTTATGACTCAACTGACTTTACTAATCTGGAAGGGCTTACTCATATCTATGCCAATATTACAGGCAAGTAGATGTATTTGCACCTTCTCTCGCATGTACTTAAGGATTTCTTTCCAAAAATAGGTGTAATACTCTTCGTCTTAAATTACCTTTGCTGCCTTTAGCCATTGTGCAACTACTGTAAACTTGTGCTGGTAGGCCTTCCATTGTGACATCTTGTCCAAGCTCTTCTTGGCATATTTCTGAGTGAGCTTCCTAAGATCACTCTTCCTGTACCGAGCATCTACTCACTCAGCATCGTAGAGATGGAGGATTTTAGCTTTCATTCCATCCCAATCGTCATTCTTGTATTTATCAAGGGATTCAATCAGTCGTCCAACTTAACTGCTATAGTAGTTGGTGATCCCTTCACATTTCTCCTTATCAGTGGTGATGTTGTACTGAGTGAGCAATCGCTCATATTGCCATAAGAAGTGTCTGACTTTAGAGTAGTGCCCTTCAAACCTGTCAGGGGCACCTCGGCTTCTGTGGCTAGTTAATGTAGTAGGTGTTGTTCCTGTGGTGCCTACCATGATTCGTAGTGTCTTGTTGTACATATACTTAGGGGTAAGTTGTGTACTCCCTATGGAATTTGTTGTGATGTAACTTTGTTACTGAAATACCCCCTCATGGTGGACTCCAATTGTCTCCTTTCTAGATAAGATCAGTAAAAATGCTAAGAAACGCTTACCAAACAACCAATCTTATCTCCACGGATAGTAAACCTGAAGCGAGGTGAAGAGATTACTCTTCCCTGGTCGAGTTGGTACTAGAAACAAGTATTAATCTCATAAAAAGGGGTTGATTATCAGGCACGTGGTTCGTTTGTTAATCATCAATGAGGTTAAGGGTGATTGGGGTTCAGTAACACATTGAGGGTCTGGGTTTCTGTTGGGGTGGTGTATGAAATGTACTAAAGTTAGTTGGGAAATGATCTAAACAACTCTTGAGTGGCTAGGAGGGTACTCTGTAGCAACTAGGGTTACTTCCCTAAGATGTGCTCTCAATGGGCTTCCAATTAGCTCCTGTCGATTAGGAATGCTCAATTGGGTAGATAGTGTAAATACGCTTCACTCTCGCTACTGATTCACACACGTCTCTTAGTCACACAGAACAGTCTTTTTTAAACTGATTCTATTATGTACTAAGGAGTTGGCAATCAGCTTCAAATGCTCTGCTCAACCCTTTCCCAGGGTACCAATGAACTATTAGGTCTTCCTACTAGCTAGAGATCTATTCCCTTTAGTTGCCCACTTTGGGGTTTTCTCCCTAAAGGTGTCCTAACTGTCCCTATCCTAAGGGATGTAGTATACTCCTAACTTGGGTCTAAGTAGTTCTATTTATAGCGTGGGAATTACTCTACACAGCCTCTCTGTTTGTTTGTAGAGGGGTGCACTTGTGAGCACTTGTTGATTGAGATTTACTCAAGTAGGAACCTTTTTCCTAAAAGAGGGAACCTTCCAAATGGGGTTGAATCGCGCTCCTTATATAGTAATTTACATGTGGCTGTGCTAACTTCGGTTCCGAGGTGGCTGTGCCAAGATATGACTCATACTGACTCATACTGACTCATACTAACTCATACTGACTTATACTGACTTACTTTGACTCAACCTGTCAAAAAATGACTAGCAATCACTAAAAATAGCCTTTGGCTTGGCAATGACTCATGCTGACTCATTGTGACTCATTATGACTCATTCTAAATCATGCTGTGCAGGTCACATGATCATTTTGCCAGTCTAGGGGCAATGCTTTGATTAGTCCTCATTTGACTCATTATGACTCATGCTGTGCACAGTCACATGATCTGAGTCAGGTGATTTGCAACTGAGGTCACATGCTCCATTTGCTTCTCTGACACTCGGCTAAGTACTAAAGGGTAAAAGAGATATTAAGAAAATGAATAGCCATGTAGTTGTAGGTAGTAATAAAAGTATGTTGGGAGAAATCATTTGATTTCTCTGCAACCCATGAATGAACAGATAAGGAAAAATAGAGGTATATACTAGACACTATGGTCGATATGTCCCTCAATTAGCTAAGCATTTGGACCGTGGGAATAAGGTGAAAACTCAAATCTCGGGTCAAATATCTAGCACCACATATATAATAATTAAGTATCCGCATCCAAACACTTTGGTGCAGGTCACCAGCCCTCATCCTTGGCCAGTTCTTTCTTATCTCATCACTATCTCATCAATTCTACTCCACATTTTTGCATTCCATCATCGAACATATATTCCTACTTTCCTTTATTTTTATTTCACTTTCCAGATCATTTTCTTGTTGTGTCTCTGGATCAGATTTGTCCAGGTTTACCCCTATCTTTTTAGATATCTTTCCGGATTGTGTAGTCAGGTCCTTCGCCCCCACCAACTTCTTTAGGGTCCCTGGGACAAACCTATTCGTACTCTTCTTTCTTATTTTCTAGTATCCCTCTTGCTATTGCAGTATAGACGGAACTAGTGTTTTATACTGTCATTCAAACAAGTACAAGGTGCTTGGCCAGATACTTATTACTAATCAGCGACTTGACAAGCTTTCAGCTGCATGGACTAATTTCAGCCATTATGGCACACTCAACAGAATGTGCTTATCAAATGTTCTCAGATTAGTAGGTACACAATCAGATTCTTCATCGTCAGCTACTTAATAGCTGATCTCTCACAACTAAAGCTCAAATGGCTCCACCTACTACGATGTCCACAGATCATTTACAGACCTCTCCTATTAACAGCAACCTTATCATACCAGCGTACAACTATACAAGGGTAAGTAATGCCTTTATGGACAAAAGAGAAAAAACAAAAGACATGGGCAATTTCATACCTGCACATCCCCTCTGCATTTGGATCTGTTCTGACAAACACACAGTTATAGTGTGGGCCCTCACCCCTCCACATTGGACAGAATCAGATGTATTCCTTATGTATCCTGCCAGTTCTGCTCAAATCACTGGGTGCATAGAATCAGGATAATGCAGAATTCAAGACAGATATAGTCCCATCATAGCAAGGAAGTTTCAGATATGGAACATCCATAATATTGCATGGATCATTGGGGTTCAGGGACTCAAATAGAAAGTGTCAAAGAAGAGTCACTAAGTTGGGAATGGCGAGCTCCACAACTAATGCACAAACAGTTCTAGTATGATTATATTCTGTAAAATTATGTGAGTAAAAGTAACAGCACAGTGGACAAATATATAGGGACATACGTGGCCATCATGCAAGTTCAACATGCGCTGCAAGTACAGTTGCGCCATGATCTGCCTCTCCATCCCCATTATCAGTTGTGGCACTTGCAGAGGGATTTGAAGCATTGGCAAGGAATCAGATGAGTCCACTGGAATGTGAATCATACATTTGGCCACTCTTTCCAATCATCAACCCAACTACACGATCATTCATATTGACTCAATTTACCATGCAGCACATCTAATACCTGTGTAAGGCACTTGCCCAATCTCACTTGAAATCAAACCACATCATTCATATAATGTATTCAACACCTTCTATGTTAATAAGTATGTCAACCACCATTCATTCATGATTGCATCTTGATTATCATATGTGCATAGCTTTTTTCCTGGTGAGTCAAATTTCCTTGTTGATTACTGTATTGTGAAGCTCACCCTAACCATTGCACTATTACCCTTCATATGATACAGGCACATGACCCCAGAGTCCAGTCCTCCAATGCACACTCCTCCACATCCCCCCTGGGTCACTCTCCTTGGCACTGTAGTATTGAACTGGACATAATGGCAACATCACACACACAGTATTGTCCAGTGATGGTTAGCAGGCTTGATTTTGTATGGGATGTAATGACTTCTCAGGTATGGAAATTGTTACGGTTGGTCCGGGTAGGGCCAAACGTAGCCTTAGTCTTTCGTAGGGTCAAGGATTCTACCTTTGTTAAGGTAGAGTTCAGAGTTTCAAGGAAGAGAGCGTCCACTCAGAAGTAGGACGAAGACTTGGAGAGCGGTTCAAGGAGGTGAAGTTCGATGTATTCCTAAGGAGGTCTAACTTAGGGATACAGGGTATGGACTTCGGGTTTATATACAGTTTGAAAAGAAGGATGACTAATCGAAGAGAAAGGCATAGAATGTCATAGAACGTTCAAGAAGTTACTCGTGAGACAAAGATAAGAAAAGAAAACTGAAGAACGTAAGAGAAGCGAGATAAGCATGGAATATGAAAGAACAAGATGGAACGTTGTAGAACGCGAGAGATTGTTCAAGGCAGAACAGCTTAGCAAAGGAAAAAGGAAAGAATCGTAACAGAAATTATTGTACTTAGACCACTTAATTCACTTCTTTAATTGTGACTCAAGAGAGTCCTGGATCTGCTTAAGCAAAAACTGCTTGATTGTGCCTTAACAGTCCCTTACGCTAATTTGATCACTTCTGGTACTTTTTCTTGGCAGCTAAGAGCGCCAAGTTCAGATAAGGTCATCGTCAAATTGCTGATGCTTGGTGGGGCGAATGCTCTTTCAGGACATAGCTGACAATTGATCATGAGAATCATTGGCTACATGGGCAGTTGACTATGGGTGTCAAAGTGCACTTTTAAGGCGTGCGCATTTGAAAAACAATGTGCACATTTGGGACAAGACAGTGCGCACATTTGGGACAGACAGTGTGCATGTTCAATGGACTACAACATAGTAAAATGGATTGTTACATATGTAGTACTAGTCATCATTCATCTGGGCATCCATGACCATTACAGCTACAATATCCTCCAGCTCCTCCTTGTACAAAAGTGTGGAGGAGTCCATCAGCTTCAGTATGATGCTGGTTTTGCACCTGACACAGATGCCACCATCAAAGTCAGTCTCTTGCAAGAGGGAAATAATGCTACTCTGGCTTTGGCAAGGGAATTCAAGGTGGAGGAGGTGATGAGCAATGCCGTTCTGCCACTTGTCCTTCCATACTGCTGCACAGGCCTGTGGAGTTTTACAAAGGTCATCCAATGGATCTAATGGTGGTTCAGTGTGAGCAAGTGCGTGATAGTGATCGTCAATTTTTGCCTTTGTTGTTGTGAGGATCCAAAAGTATTCCATACTCATCCAGTGGGCCTCCAGACGGCTGATGGATGACACTGGTCGTTCTAACATTGCACAAAAAGAGGGTTCAATCCACTCATGGATCCAGAACTGGCGCCCAAGTTGCAGCTTTAGTGAGGGCTCAAATATCGCTGATAGGAGATGCTTGAGCTCTGCAACAGCATACTGAAAGCCTAAGTTGATTTGGTAGAAGTCTGAAAGTTTGAGAACTGAAATCAGAAACTCTTGGTGTTGTAGCTCCGAGTTGCTACTGCCATAACTATGATGTATGATATCATCACGTCAAGTGCTATTCACACAATTCCATAGTACAACTTACCGGCTGAAGAGATAATATAGTAAATGGTTGAAGTCCTTCTAGACAACCCCATGTAAAACAATGGGATTGTCGTCAGATCGCCCTTCTGCAGCCTGCTCATTTTCACCCTGAGGTAGCAACAGCATTGCCCCGAATACTGGTGACTGTCTTGCAAGATGACCGGGGTATAGCTTGTATAGTGTTTTGCACATTGACTCAGGAACCTTCAAGTAGTGATTTTTGGTTAGCAATGAGCATACCACCATGATTCAAAAAGTGAAAGTGAAAGCCTACAAGAAATATGACCGTCCCATTGACCTGCACCAAAGTGTTTGGATGCAGATACTTAGTTATTGTATATGTGATGCTAGACATTTGATCTGAGATTTGAGTTTTCACCTTATTTCCATGGTCCAAATGCTTAGCTAATTGAGGGACATATCGACCATAGTGTCTAGTATATACCTCTATTTTTTCTTATTTGTTCATTCACAGGTTGCAGAGAAATAAAATAATTTCTCCCAACATACTTTTATTACTACCTACAACTACATAACTACTCATTTTCTTAATATCTCTTTTACCCTTTAGTACTTAGCCGAGTGTCAAAGAAGCAAATGGAGCATGTGACCTCAGTTGCAAATCACCTGACTCAGATCATGTGACTGTGTACAGCATGAGTCATAATGAGTCAAATGAGGACTAATCAAAGCACTGCCCCTAGACTGGCAAAATGATCATGTGACCTGCACAGCATGAGTCAGCATGAGTCATTGCCAAGCCAAAGGCTATTTTTAGCTATTGCTAGTCATTTTCTGACAGGGTGAGTCAAAATGAGTCAGTATGAGTCAGTATGAGTCATATCTTGGCACAGCCACCTCGGAACCGAAGTTAGCACAGCCACATGTAAATTACTATATAAGGAGCATGATTCAGCCCTATTTGGAAGGTTTCTACTTGAGTAAATCTCAACCAACAAGTGCTTACAAGTACATTCCTCTACAAACAACAGAGAGGCTGTGTAGAGTAATTCCCACGCTATAAATAGAACTACTTAGACCCAAGTTAGGAGTATACTGCATCCCTTAGGATAGGGACAGTTAGGACACCTTTAGGAAGAAAACCCCAGAGTGGGCAACTAAAGGGAATAGATCCCCAGCTAGTAGGGAGACCTAATAGTTCATTAGTACCCTGGGAAAGGGTCGAGCCAAGCATTTGAAGCTGATTGCCAACTCCTTAGTGCATAATAGAATCAGTTTAGGAAAGACTGTTCTGTGTGACTAAGAGACATGTGTGAATCAGTAAGCAAGAGTGAAGCGTGTTTACGCTATCTACCCAATTGAGCAATCCTAATTCACAGGAGCTAATTGGAAGTCATTGAGAGTGCATCTTAGGGAAGTAACCCTAGTCGCTACAGAGTATCCTTCTAGCAATCCGAGAGTTGTCTAGACTATTCCCCAACTAACTTTAGTATATTTCGTACACCACTCCAACAGAAATCCAGACCCTCAAAGTGTTACTGAATCCCCAATCCCCAATCACCCTCAACCTCATTGACGATTGATGAATGAACCACATGCCTGATAGTCAACCCCTTTCTACAAGATTGATACTTGTTTCTAGTACCAATGCGACCAGGGAAGAGTACTCTCTTTACCTCGCTTCAGGTTTACTATCGGTGAAGATAAGATTTAGTTGTCTGGTAAGCATTTTCTTAGCGTTTCTACTGATCTTATCTAGAAAGAAGACACCGGGACCAAGTGTGGAAATGTATTGGAAGTCACTCTCCTCAACCTACTGTAGTAGTTGAGAGCTGATGTTCCACACTCCAGATTGTCACAAACGAAATCATTGAGAACACTGAATTGTTTTGGTCCGCTACATCATGGCAGGAAAGAGTCTTCTTTTGAATAACTGGAGATGGCATGGATCGGACCCATCACAAGTACAATAGTGGGCATTGACGAAATGGACTTTGGTCACATCAATGACAGTTAGGTAATCAGAGTTGGGAGGTGGCTGAATTTGGGGGGGGATGTCATCCTGGTCAATATCTTCCCATTTATTGTTATCTATGGCCAGGGGCTCTGCAGTTCCAAATAGGTCATGCTTCATACTCTGATTATTTTTGGTCAAACACAGATGGCCTCCATATCCAAGGAAGAGTTGGAAACCAGTCTGGGACATGTATTAGGATGAAAACATATTTGTAATGAAATAGGCCACTTACCAAAATCAATAATGATTCCTCGAAATAGCTCCCTGTCCATTGTTCAACTCTATGAAAAGAAAGCTTTAAATGTTTCCTCCTCACACAAGATGTACAATAAACTGGCTGTGTAAAGCAATCGGAGCACCTGTAAATACCATCTCCACCACATAACATGCATGTCCAGGACTCCAGAGGAGCTTCCATATCAAGAAGACTATGAAGGAATTCATTCTGGTGATTCATCCACTCCCGCATGTAGTCATTGGTTGTCTGTGGTGAAATTGAATGTCAAATGCATTTAATAGTAATATGAGTCCATACATTCTTGTGTGGTAGTTTGAGGGATCTTAAGTCCTCAAGGTCAATCATTGGATTGTCATAGCTTGCTTGGTGGAAGGAGGAGTGAATACTTGAAGGCTGATGCAAAGAAGCTGCACTTCGTCTGGAACTTCTTGGTGTTGTATTCGATGGCAGTCTGGCCAAGTCCACTTTTTGACCTCTAG
>JBBPRR010001402.1:0-10979 GCA_038093115.1 Hortiboletus flavorubellus | reverse complement strand
TTTATCTTGCTTCCTCTTCTTCATTCCTGTTGTAATCTGAACACTAAGTTATTCGATACGATACATTCCGTGTAGTAGTGATCGTATGTATTCACCCGGGTAGATCACCCAGATCCGTTGTTAGGGCATGTGTTGTCTTTAGGTACCACGAAATGGCATTACCGAGAAAATACCGACTTGGATGGGTTACCCAGACCGCATACGAGTGTCCATGAAATAATGTCCAAGCTTTGATCTAATGTTAACCCCAAGTTAACCCCTAACCATACTGTGTAGAGAGGGGGATTCCTGGAAAGCGTGGTGGTATTCAGTCGGGGTTATTCCAGAATTGACAGACACTGGCGGGAGGAGGCACGGGGATATAGATACCCCGCAGTCTCGTCGTCGGCAGTGTCACGGGAGACGTTTGCTCCCCCCCCGTTCCCACCAGATCGATGTCGGGCAGCAATCTCCACCGATTGGCATGGGAGCGACTTTCGCATGGCGTAAGATGGGCGGGGGAATTACTAGTCGAGGCACGTGTGGCACGAAACATCACACGCTAATCTATACCTTGGATCAAAACCCACCGGAACAAACATAACTAATGGAGCTCTGCAGTGAAGAGTCATGATCTGATTGATACGCTTTGCGCTTGTCTTGTCCGTTCTCCGCCATGACCCGCCGTGAACGCCCGAACTTTTGCCGTTTGGTGCATGAATGGTTGCCAAACGATCCATGTTATGTACAAAGATGCTTTTGCGGGAGACGAGTGGGAGAGCGACTTTGTCTTCTCCATGGGAAAGGCCCGGAGCGACGCGATCAACCGTGGCAGGGTACCTTGACGGCAAGTGGCCGATCCGACATATGAGTATGCAGGGACAGGCTTCCAATTTGAAAACCTATCCGAAGAATCTGCACGCCGATCGACGATGATCGAGCCTTCAATGAAAGCGTTGAAGTTTTGTGTCGCCGAGGCCGTCTCAGAAGCTGGCATCAAACTCTGTGAACTTGAACTTGCAGAGAGGGCTTCGTTGAAACTAGCCCCCCTAACTGTCACGACCGGAAACGATCGGGTTGCAAGGGGGGGCGGGGCCCCTTGCCGTTTGTTGACCTGACTTCGAAAACCTCGACACGATCCGCCAACACGTTCAACGCAGAGGCTCGCCGATGGGCCAGAGTCAGGCTGATCCATTGCAGAAAACGGGATGGACCGCCGGCGGGCTCCTTGGCGGCGCAACCAGGAACGGTTCGTACGTTTGCTCCTCATTCTCGTTCAGCGTCTTCGGTGTCATGTCTGGGGGATTTTCCACTGCAACCAACTGAATGAATGGTCGCCACTGTGTCTCGGTCAAAACAGCGACACACCATCCCCGAGTTCGGAGTCCTTCCTCTGCATCGTTTGATGGCGTCAACTTTCCGTCGTAGGACGTTGGGCGAGAATCTTGCTTCAGGTCGGGTGGGTTATCAACTCGCGGTTTGTCTCACAGGTGTCATGACAACAACAATGGACGCGTTGACTCGGACCATCTCCGCCTCCGCCTTACGCTTGTCGAGATGCTACGTGGCTGAGATTCGGTTTGCCCCTATCACTCAAGAGCACTTCTGTACCGTCTGGACCCCCCCCAGCTAGCCCTTGTTTGGTGAGTCATGTTGTGCGGAAACATGTTTACGGGGGTGGTTGAATATCTTTGGGCTAATCGTGTCCGGCCGAAAATGAGGTGGGTGTACGGCTCGTTGACACAAACCTTATCTTAGACCTCCGGATGAAGTCTCTTCATGATGACCGACAACCTCAGCAACGTACCATCATACCTACTCATCGTTTTCACGAGGTCAAACATATGGAGGGTCCATGCTAGACCGACCCTTTCATTTCGCATAGCTAATATAGATACACTTATGGTTGCCATCGCCACGCATTCCCCTGCACTCGACTCATTCGCGTTGCGGGCAACGAACGATGCTTCGACTCTCGCCTTTTCCAGATTACATTGGGTGATGGGATGGTGTGATATTGCAAGGAGATCTTGATCGGTATTTCAAGCGACAACCATCTCGCATACATTCGAGTCTCGAATTACCATGGCGCCATCCTCCGACGTAGATTCCCCCACCAAGACATACCAGCGTTGTGCAATTCATCCTCCTCCCGGAAACGCGTTGCATCTCCCGCTTTCCACACCGCGTCCGTTTCCAGATCCGCCTCCAAGAGCGGTATGAGGTGTTGCCGCTTGCCGAGTATGAACCGTTCATACGCGACGTAACCAACGTAGAGAACAATGTACAATACAACACCGATGTACGTGGCGACGATGTTCTGGCGGGGACAACGTGGTGTGTGAGAGACACGTCCTCACATGCGATACGAACACTCACTCTCGCGCTGAATGGTTGCAATTTGACTGCCGAATACCCTTCTGCAATGAACATGAGTGTTGCAAGGACGACAACGACGATAGGTAACAACGGGAAAAAAGGTTGCGTGTAGGGCAAATCGGAGAGAGGTCTTCGCTGTATTTTCCATGCTGCTCGAAAGCGGAGTGAAATGAGTCCAATAGAGCCCCACACAAGCAACGCCGATATCCCTATCAAGTTGAGCAACCACGTAAAGACCACACCTTGACCCCATATAGTGGTCAAGAAGGCGAGGAATGACACTGCTAGAGACATGCTGAGAAGCCGTTACCATGTGACGCAGTCCTGAGCGATGTCGAGGGTGCTCACAATAATGCGGGAATGGGAACGCCATTCCTGTTGGCCCATCCAAAGATGCGGGGTGCTTGACCTGACCTAGCCAACGCAAATAACATTCGGGAGCTTCCATAGAAGGCGGAATTGGTCGCGGACAACACTGCGGTGAGGAGAACTGCATTGACGACATGCACGGCGGCACCAAAGCCCGCGCGCTGGAATACAACCGTCAGTGGAGACGCTGCCACATCCGAGTCTACAGATCAGGCTTGTCAAGAACCGTGAGTAATACAGAAGCACGAAAGCCTTACTCGCAGCTGCTGTCAGCAAAGTCGGATCTTGCCAATTGATGCACAATCCGATGGTCAGGATAGTGAGGATATAAAAGAGCACGATTCGGAAAAACGTCGCTTTCACGGCACTCGGGACTGCTTTCCATGGGCGAGCCGACTCACCGGCGGCGATGGCGACAAGTTCCACTCCTCCGAAAGAGTAAAACGCATACACAAACGTTTGTGCAAAGTCGGGAAATCCGCCAATGAAGGCCTGGCCGTTTTGGAAATTTGAAAGCCCCTGAAACGCGCTCAGTCGGTCATGAGGGCTCCTTGACGCAGTCACTTACCGGTCCTGGGTGACCTTTTACCCCACCCCAGTCGTAAATGAGGCCAACAACGATGAAAATGATTATCATCACGACCTTGACGGACGCAAACCAGTATTCCGATTCACCTGCTCAAAGAGTCAAGCTTGCCAAGCAAATAGTACATATAACTTGGGAAGATCGTACCGTAGACCCGAACATGTATGAGCTGCATCAAGAATATCGGCGCGATAATCACGAGGGCCCATTGCCAAGGTTGCACTTGAGGTGCCCAAAACTACGTGCCATGTTCTATGAGCAAACCCTGTTCACCCAGGTACAAATCGTTACCTCCAATATCACGGCTGCCGCCGTCAACTCGGTCGCTGATGGAAACCAAAGGGGCAAGGGAGGACAGCTCTCCTAACAGTAAAATAGCATATAAGCATCTACTCACGTATCGACAGGCTCCTGTGACAGAACGTCAGTTGCATGCAATACAGTGCGCTGGGACATCACGAACCACTGCAACCAATAATTCCAACCTGGGGTACAAAGGGAGTCAAACACCTTCCAACTTCAATAGCATGATATTACCTAGCGTAAATCCGAATGCAGGGGACACGAACCGACTACCGAACACCGAGAATGCACCTGAGACCGGGAACATGGCAGCCATTTCACCTCTTGCAACAAAAAATCAATGTGTGATCATCTCTAAAAGCAGTAAAGAAATGGCTCACAGCGTAATGACGACGGCATAAACAAATACACCTACGACTACGTAGGATAGCAGCGCGCCTCCTGGACCTGCTAGCGCAATGGCCTTTGGATGGACATGAAGTGAATATACATAAAGGAAAAACTAGCAGGATTCATCGCTCACCGACCCAGCACTCAAAAAGATGCCTGCCCCAATCGTTCCGCCGATAGCTAAACACGTGTTCCAACATAAGAATCGCCAAGGCTGTGATAAAGGCTCATAGAAACTCGCCAATCATCATCAGATGTCGACTCTGCATAGCTCGTTTCGTTTCGTTCTCTAAACTTGCGCTTCTAGAGAACACGTCCTGTAGGTCCAGACTTGGTCTCCACCCTGGACCTTCTGCAGCAGTAGGTTGACCGAGCTCCTTGTCATAGTCCGTGACTGTTCCCTCCGTTGCACCCGAGGAAGGCATGGGTAGTCTTGAATGCATAGCGCTTCCAGATGAGGTAGAGCCGAAATGCTCATAATGTATAGAACTGAGATCTAGTAATTTTAGCGGAGATTATAAGCATTTCTGTAGTTGCCAGCATTAATTCTGAAAAGGTTGGCCGGCGAGCCAGATCCCGTGTAACCGAAGAGGCACGGCCACCCAGGAAAGCGATTCACTGGCAGAGGAAAGAGCAGGGCCCGGGAATCGACATCCAGCGGTCATATCGCTGGTTATCCGCTATCAGCAAGGTGGATGAGTCAACTCGCGTGATTCCGGGATCACTCCATAGCCGGTCTCAAGGTGCAAGGGAGAATGGCTAAGTAAGAGGACAATACATGAAACTGATCGTTCCCGACGTGGAAGTAGACCCATCTTTCTACTTGCTGGGAACCGCAAGGAGAGACTCTGATATCTAGTTGGAATACGGTTACAGCCTTGGTCCTGCCAACGGGGTATATAGACGGCGTCGTCACGAAGAATAGACACAGTGAGAGGTGGGCGCGGGGGTATGGTACACCAACGAACTATTAAGCGATTATAAAGTGTTTAATGTTCCAATGGGAGAAGAGAGAAGGGAGGAGAGTATAACATGTTCATAGAGGGCGTAGGTGTAGGATGGATGACGCATGGACGCTAATTAGTTGCGGGGGTGAAAGGCGAGTTTGCACTCCATGGCGGCTGGGAAGATAACCTAGATGGAGAGTTTCCTGAGTACAACAGGCCCACGGACGAGGAAAGCAACTCACAAAGGCGTCCTTGATTTCCATACTCCTCTCGTTGGTTTCAGGTGGGGCCACTACGTTAAAGTTCCTGATCAATGCTGCAACAGTGATTCTCAGCATCATGTAAGCCAAGTTCATCCCTCCACAGTGGCGACTTCCTGTCCCGAATGGCATCAGGTACTGCGCCATCTTTTCAGTGGCGTCTGGTCCCTGGAGCCATCGTTCGGGAACGAAACTATCCGGGGAGGGAAAGACGGTGGGATCACGGTGCATCGACCAGCTTTGCGTGGCAATTACCGTTCCTGGAGGCAGGGCATAACCCATCAAATCAAATGACTCATCCAACGCGCCATTCTTAGAAATCGACGATGGGACAACACGTTCTAGGTCGCTGGGCGCTGCAGTGTACAATCGGAGGCCTACGTGAAATGAGTTCCCCTGGATGTTCATAGCCAAGGTGATGTATTACCTTCTTTGATAAATGCGTTCAAGTACGGAAGCTTCTGAAGGACAACCAGGTCTGGCACAACGTGGCAATCAAGCATGGCTTGGTCAAGCTCTGCTTGTAACTTGCTCATAATGTCCTGCCTGCGAGTCAATTCCCAGAAAAAGTACGACAGGGAGTTGGAAGTAGTATCGGAGCCCGCGATCCTTCAAGTGACAGTTAGATTCTCTGTCACAGACGTAACATTAAAGGAGGAACGAACATGTGGCCCATCATTTCCGAAATGATATCGTGGTCTGGCATCTGTTGCTGAGCTGAATACTTGTATTCAAGAAGGCGCTGCAGCAGAGTAATTCTCTCCGAATCTGGGGTTCCTCCCATGCCTTCTTTGGCGCGCATCTCATACACACGGGCACCGACGAACTGAACGGTTCTATGAATCAGGGCTGGAGGCGACAATTCAACAAGAAGCAGACACGAACCTCACCAATGATCCTATCCGAGTCGCAAATCTGGCGCCACCGCTGGTTTGGGATACGACAAACCAAGTTCCATAAACAAGATGGCATAGTGCTTCGCTGAGAATACCAGTCAGCCGGTACCACGGATCTCTTAAACTGAACCTACAACAATTCCTCTCTTCGGGAAGTCGGATATCGCAGTCGCGATAGGATCCATCCCCCCGAGGATCCATTTGCTGAGCGCGCCTTGGCGGTAGCCGTGAGAGGATGAAATGATGACATCAACCATGAAGTGGCGGAACAGCGCAAGGCAGTCCAAGGGATATTTACCCCCGACGTGTTCCAGAGCCTGATCCATATTGAGACACGGTAAGAGTAGATTAACTGCCACCTACGGAAACGAGTTCCAAGACATGGTCGTGCGCCTCCGCCTGGAACAGAGCCAAGTTTGCCGGAGTATAGTGCTGCGCATACCCCTTCCGTCGCACCGCATGTCCGTTATGATCGAGCGTGGTCATTCTGCGATCAAATAAGTACAGGTACACAATGATTAAAGAGAGTTATAATTACGCATGGTTGTTCTCGTTCCTATTAAGGGTTTAGTCAGTTTGAGCGAAGCTACAGGATGAGCAACAAACGTAAGGAGACTCTTGTAGAACTTGCTCTTGTCAAATTTGTGGATGGAGTAGACGCTTCGCATCGATGTGATATCCTTGAATATGACCTTGTTGGGACCGACACGCACAACTGGGCCGTATTCCTCAAAAAGTCGGTGATTGATCTTGCATTGTTGGAGGCGGAGAACGTGCGTAGTTATCCAGAAATCGGACACCGCCGCGTACCAGGGACCGGGTATCGCACTCAGGGGAGACAAGAAGAGCTGGTATATCACGCGCGCGACAGCGTAGAATATGACGAGGGAGACGAGGACGAGGACGATGTTATGGGGTATCCAAGACAGGGAGTGGGCGGGGAGCGTTCTTGTCGATTCCATAGTGACGAAATGACGGGTATGGAGAATCCAATTCAAGAACGGAAAGAAGGCCAAGGTCGCCTGCGTCGGTGCAGGGGGTGGGTAGGGGGACGTCCGGGGGAGGAAGGGGGCAGCCGGTGGTGAGGAGAAGGGGGCAGGGGACCGACTTTTATACACATCTCCTCGGAGGTGTGACAAAAACATATCATAACAACAGTCACAAGGGAGATTCCACCCGCCGAACATTCGACCGGACGTCATCGGTAGACCGGACGCTGCAGACCACGCAAAAGTCGATCGTCTTTCCCGATCAGGGCTTTGCTGTATCCCAAAGGACATACACCCACCGAGCCGTGACACCCGGTGACTTTATCGCTCAGTCTGTACCCCGTAGGCACTGCGAATGCGGGCAGATGGTATTTCACTTGACGCCGCTCCAGACTATCCTTTATGAAATGCCAGCACGATGCAAAAGACTCGCAGTGACCTATCGTCGAAGTCAGTGAGACTGGCAATAACGTACGAGACCCGCTCAGGGACGGTCTCACCCCCGTTTTGCATAGAAAAGGCACATAATCTACCTTCCCAGCGTCCACGTGGCATTGTGGGGAGCTCCAGTTGCGTCTCGAACGCTTGCATTCCTAGATTGTCTATATTCGAACAAAGAATTCATCCAGGGTAAATCGGAATAGAATATGTCGAATCACCACAGGAATGCTGGCCGGTGACCTGTCCAGCAACCCCCCAGCGGTGTTAATGAAGCGCCGCCCTCAAGTAAGGCACCAAGTTCCTTGATCGATTTTCAGAACTGTAAAGGGCGACGTTCCTTTGGAAACAGGACCGGCACAAGGGAACTGCAACTCCAGATCATGACCCGCAGTCGTGTCGAGATCACAACCAATAAAGCGCTAGGAAGGTAAGCCGGGAGGCGAAACCTCCAATTAAGAAAAAGAAACGTCCAGTGACGGGAAGGTGATACATGGCAACGAAGATATGATTCATAAAAATTGAGGGTGTGGCGGACGCCGCAAGGCGAGGCGATAATGGATGCAGCGAAAACCAGATCCGTGTGCGAAATCCAAGTCCAGCCCTACACGATCGACAGAGTTTCGCGGAGGAATTTACTCAGGCTGTGCATCACGTGACGACGGGGTCGTGTACTGGCGAATAAGTATTCCACAAACGGGATAACTCGATAGGCCATATGAGCGTCACGAGCTTTGTATCACGCACAATCCTGCAATCTCGTGCTTGGGACAGCGAGCAACAAGATTCCAGCGGTCAACTTGATCGGGAATCCTCGGCGCGGCGCTACTGAAAGCTGCGCTGAGTCTGAAAATCATGATTCAGTGCTCCGATGCCTCCATCTGGTTCACCGCGCATCGCTTAACTTTGCTCGGCCCTTCTCATCAATTTCATGCCTGCAAGCTCCGTTCACCTTGATCCACCGAAAACCCGTATACTAAACATGGCATATGGTTGCCTGTCCATCATCTAGTGCTGGTCAACTTGGTCAGCGAATAGGACTGCTTTGGCAATCTTCGGCCAACTGTCAAGTATTGATACCGATCACACATACATGGAAGTAGACTAGCACTGGATCTGCCTCGTTGGGTCTTTTCTGGATAAACGCCGACACTGTGTAACGGCAAGATCATTTCGCCGCAACTCAATCGCTCTCAGTGGCCTCACCCACACCCTTTATCTACCGCTTCTTGCCTCATGCCGGATCATCGCCTTGATGCTAGCCTGCTTCCTTTTCCAGCTACACAAGTTACTCGATCTCTGTCATTGGCCACAGTGGCGTAGTTTTCAACTCTCCGCTATCCGAATTCTCCATGCGCGAAATCTCGTCAAAACGCCACCCGGTTGCTCAAAGAGCAACACAGGCGGTGCGTCTTCTTTCTCCTCGGGAAATGACGTATTAACCTTTCAGCTAACGCCAACATCAGATCAGATCGATGCCCAGATACCGACCGCCACGGTCAAAGTCAGAAGGCAACTTACACGCTCGCCGCTGACGGCTTCTTGCCGTTGGAGCTCCAAGCGAGTGTACCAGCAGTATCGCGCGAAACAACTCTTGCGTACCCCCCTTATCGTCACATTCTCTCATGGAGGACCGCTACTTGCGAGATATATTAGGAGAGACGTGCTTTTGTTTGCACCCGTCGTGTTGCGAACACAAAATGTCAGCCTTGTAGTGAAGTTATGTGAGTGAATACGTTGGCACTGGAGGGATCGACCCCAGTGCTGGAAGGCTGATTGGTCAGTTCAGGCAAACGCAGGTCGTAAGCAAAAATAACGAGATGGGTTGGGTCCCAGGCTAAGTGGAAGTTGTATCGAAAGACGAAGTCGTTGAATACATTCGACACGCTGATTCGGCATTCAAGATCCTACTTTGATTCCGCCAGGATGCTCACTCCAGGTGCAACGAACCGCAGACCCGACTCATTGTGGATATTTCAACGCCACCATATCCTCCTGACAGGCTTGTATGATACATAGGGCATCGACCCATAAGGTATGCGTGGCCGGGAAGCGCGGATATGCAGGGAGTCACTGGTTGAGTACGAGCATCACGGTGCGCCTTGCGCCAATATCCACTGCTCCCGAAGTCGTACAATTGTGACATCGTACGCTCCAGGGTTTGACAAGAGTAGGAGAGATTGGATCGGTGAGATGATCAGGACGGTATGTATGACCCCAAGTGAAGTGCTCGGGCCACACCCTGTACCCCACTTCAGGGTCACGCCAGCAGCTGAAAATTGACAGCACTAAGATAAACTGGAAATACTACTGTTTCATACCAATATCCACATCGAAGGTTTGCATTTCGCACAATAAAGACCGTCTCTGAAATGTTAATACTGATCACACATGGAAATACCCTATCATAGTGCTGGATCCGCCTCGTCGTCGGGTCTTTTCGGATACCCGTCAACACTATGGAAGGGTGAGATCATTTTGCTGCAACTCAATCACCCCTCGACAGCCATATCCACACTCTTTATCCACATACCACTTTTTGCCTCGTGTAGTTATCATCGCTTCTAACTGGCTTCCTTTTCCAAGAAAACACGTTACTCGATCGTTGTCAATTGGTCACAGTGGCGTAGTTTACAGCTTTTCGTTATCTAAATTACCCGTGTACGAAATCTCATCAGAATGCCACCCGGAGCATGTTCTGTCTCCTCGGGAAACGATGTATCTGCCTTTCAGCCAACGCTAGCATCAGATCAGATCGATGCCCAAATACGGACCTGATGGGCTCTTGACGGTGGAGCTCCGAGCAAGCTAATATTGGAACTCTGGCGCATCAAGTTACCAGTGACAGGAGGGTGAGCGTTGCTCACAACGTCAATTGCCAAGATCGTATCAAGGCTACGAGCTTTCAGGGGTACGGATTGATGTCTTCTCTACCACCAACATGAGCCTTAGATCCATCTGATCGGACGGTACGAGGGTTTGGTGGGATGTCATAACATGGATTCCACCACGATGCAACATCGGGTTCGATACCTGACTCTAGCAGGATGGAGTTTAGCAAAGAAAGCTAGGACCGACAGAGGTAGATTCCAACTTCTTCAGTCAATCGGCGACAACATTAAACGGCGAACCTACAGTGGAGTTGACTGCATTGAATAACTCAGACAAAGACCCAGACACCAGCGTTTACTGGTCGCAGTTCATAATGCGGATGTTGTTGTTCGTCACGCCTAGATACTTTGTTGGCGCGAACGAGGATTCAAGGGAGCTATCAGGAGCGAGATCGGAACTAGACACGTAGAGACCGCATTCAGCGTTCCATCCGCCCCACGAGTTGTCAAGGACGATAGGATTAGGGTGTCCAAAGATGAGTTTTTGCACTGTCTGGAAGTTGGCCTGTGCTAGGGGCGATAAAAGCCATGATCCTGCCGGTGATCCTATCA
>JBBPRR010001401.1:0-10989 GCA_038093115.1 Hortiboletus flavorubellus | reverse complement strand
CATAGAGGCAAACTCCAACGTTTCCCAAACTTTGAGCGTTGGAAAGTGGACATCATCCTCCGGGCAGTATACAACGTCACCGCGGTATCGCTCTTTGATCTCCTCGGAGGTGAACGAGTCGTAGAAAACATCTCCTAAAACATCGAAGTAGTCTCCGCGATGGTTGGCGATGGTTTTCAGAAAGGTACTGCACCCGGAACCCGGACGACCCAGGACGACTGTGTCAAGGGAGGTTTCCGTGGGTAAGCCAGGATGAAACTAAGAAACAATGTATACGCACGGAGCATCTCCCCTGGCAGCACGACACCCTCGAAGCCGGATATAATGTCGCGCAAAGGAGGGTGCCACCAGGCTTGAATGTACTGGATGATCGATTTGGGGTAGAATAGCGATACCAGGTTATGCTGGACGGCTGCACTGACGTCCACTCCCATGACGCGGAGGTCTCTGAACATAACGCCCAGCTTGCGCGTCTGTGCGCCATCTTCGATGGACCTGTCATTGAGTCCATCGAAAATATGTACCGAAAATCGTGACCAAGGGCGGGGTAGACTTACTGTTGTCTGACAACGCTTTGGATCAGTAACTCTACATTTGACGCATCATTGGACTGTGCAGTAGATGCTCTTGGTGACCGTTCGTCCTGATGCAGTGACTCTGGTTTCTGATGCTGCGTGTCGAATTCAGATATATGTAACTGTATCTCTGACGAGCCGGCCATATGGGCTCAGAGCGGCAGTGGATAATAATCGTGCAGCCTGAGGAGAGGATGTTGAACGTTGAGGGACGGGTGTAAAATACCCACTGCCAAGGATGCATTACGGCCTATTAACGTATCAACGTCTTCGATTTAAGGTTTGCAAACACGAGAATACTAGAAAGCCTGGGGGTCGTCGGCGAGCCATCCGCGAGGTAAGGTACAGTCCTGCAAGCGACTCAAATGTTGAAAATTGAGAATCGATCGACCCTTCGCATTTCTTTTTGGTATACGGGTACGTACATTTACAATCTCTATTTTACCTTGCAAGCAAGGTAAATTGTCGGGACGTACATAGTGCTTAGTTGGGCCAGTCATCCGCCAACTTACTTACATAAGCGCCATTTCACTTCAGTTGTTTGACTATTTGAAGTTATATTGAGTCCTTTTATGGTTAGAGTCGGGTTAGAAGCCTTAGTGGCAGCCGAGGTGAGGCGAGGAAGAAGTGAGGTGGCACGCCCCGAGGCTCGCAGTCTGGCACTCGTTCTTTTCCATTGACACCCGCCATCCCTCACAGACCGCGTACAAATTCCAGATACAGCAATTTGTACGCTGTTCACTCGACTTTTGTCACAGTGCAAGCTCGGCTGTTCGGTTACTACCCAACCCACCCTCAAGGCCTCACGGCTCACGTCCCAACAATTCGGGATCACTGGGCACGGGCCGGAAAGCCCCTCACACATGCCGACATTTCATTTTGAATCACACAATACATCTGCAAAAGCATGAAATGAACGCTTAACAGACGAGGTGACGAAAAGTTACGTTCCCTGTAGCGAAGGTATCTGATTGGCTGACCGTTTGGCTGGTCATACTAGCGTCGCATGGTCTTATCCAACTCTTATCACTCTGAGTCAGATTGTCTAACCGAAGCTCGATCTAATCATGGAATTCTTGTCTATATATACTGATTCAATGATCAATCTACTAGTCGAGTACCTCGTCATCCAAGTTCTCATTGTCCGTAGTATCCAAGGCTTCGTAAAGGATATTGAAACACTCCTTGTCCGTATAGTGGTTGAGATAGAACTCGTTGTGTACCTCCTGAGATGTTGCGGCGGACAGCTCGCGATTGATACAAGCACCAAACATGGGCACCAAGTCCACTGCTTGAGTGACCTCCGTCAAAGGAACGATAAGTCCTACACGCATAGATCCTGGACTACAAGGGTCAGAAAAAACTCTTTTAAGCGTCCACAACCGCGTATCAGGTTGATTGTCTGGAGTGGCGGTGATGTCAAATGGTTGGATATAGAGGAGGGGTTGAGCCAAGAAGTGAGGGGGCTTGTCTCTAGAACGCGCAGGGGAGGCTAGCTGGAATACTACCCATACTTGGGCTACACGATCTGCATCATAATCAATATCGTTTTCATGTAATGCGCAACGAAGACTTACACCCGGGGTTGTGTTCGCTTTGACCATCCATGTTCAAGAGTACCGCATCACAATGTCCCAGCGGGAAGTTGGCTGAAGGTGGCTGAGCCTGTACAGCCTGGCTAGGTAGGATGGTTGACAGGTGCAAAGTTGAACATCGTTGGATACGAAATTTGTACCACAACTTGATCTTGCTGAACGTTTGCAAGACTTGTAAAACGTTGTTATCACCGGTACACCGTGCTATATATTCCCGTAACTTGGTAATGAAGTCGGGAAGCGCATACAGGTGACTGGTCTCGACCAAACTGAGCTGGGAGTGGCTAGGGGCTACCGTGACTGACAATGCCACTTCTGCGCCGTCAGAGATGAAGCCGTCCACAAAATAGTTACGAATTGGGCGAGAGGCGCTAAAGCGGTGTTGCTCCTTGGGGGCAACACGAGATACCCATGCCGCAGTTGGATCCAGTGTGCCCAAAAAGGACGCTTCATCGCTGGTGGCGTTCACCATGGGTTCATTGTACTGCCGAAGTAATAGGTACAGGTTGAGGGTACGCATGCGCTCCTCACGATCGAGAAGCCGTACGATTTGTTGAGCGAAATCTCTTTGTCGACTCGTGCGTGTGAACGGGGTCTTGCAGTGAGTTATAAGGAGGCGCTCACTGACATCGGCGGTATATTGCGGTAATCCACCGCTATTCCTCACAGCGTTCGCAAAGCCTAAGAGCAATTCGAGCTTGGAAATATTGAAATCTTCCTTGACTGTTTTCTTCCCCCAACGTGCACCGGCAGCAATGATAGCATCCTTCGTCGCATGGAATTCAGCGAGTGAAGATTCCATGTTCCGAATCAACGATTCAGTGTGCACAGGACGCTGTGCTTGGTAGATGAAGTCGATGAGAGCCCGGATGCATCGAACCACCTCGGAAGGTGCGGCGCCAGCAATCATGGCAACAATGGTGCGCTGGATGTCGCGATGTTCCCGTCCAGTCATTTGCTTCACGTGCGAAATTCCCGACGTAAAGTGATGCACACCAATGCGCCGGTGGTGGACCTTGTATCGAGCGTCGAGTTCTTCATTTCTGACTACCTCTTTGCACCATGCCAGAATGTGGTCGAAGAATAGTTTGTGAAGTGTGTGAAGAATCTCGGGAAGAAGAAAAACTGACACTTCGCTGTGCATCCAGTTGCGCCAGCACGGGAGGTGAACGCCTAACAGCAGGTATTCCTTACACAATTTCTGGAAGCGATCAAGATTCCATGGATCGACTTGGAGGCTTACGCTATGGATCAACTGGAGAGTGTGTGATCCGGTGCGAGAAGGTTGAGGTTTGGCATCACCAAACTGCTTGACTGTTGCCAACGTAACGGGAGATGCGTTCTTAGAAGTACAGGCGATCATTTGTTGCTCTGGGAGGTCTGCGATCCATCCAACGAGGGGTGTGAAGCAGTATCTGATATTTCCGAATGGATCGGCGAGGAATGAACCCGTGTTGGCCGCGCGTTTCAGGGTTTCGGTGACAATGTCAACACATTTGTGCCAGACGCGCGACTGAAGGACCGTCTGATAGTCCGGGTGGGTGTCAAATTTGGGAATTGGCATGAAAGCCACGCATCGCCAGGCATGCGCTGTTGCCTTCATACGAACGTCGGAATCTATGTTGCCAATAGTGATGAAGAGGGGATGCATCTCCAGTCCGCCGGTCTGCCTTGTAACGGGTGTTTTGTCTGATGCGGCGATGATGGGCACAATAGTGGAACCGATTGGCAAAGAGGACTGGATTCAATGTCAGGCGTCTGACAGAATTGGTTAGAATAACAATCATACCTGAATTCGGAATGCCTCATCTGCCGTGAACCATTCTCCATACTCTGATTCGTTGCCCACCCAAACTCTGATGGGATTGAAGGACATGCTTTGAGCGAAAATTGGGTTTCCAAAGAGACTCTGAACAACCTCTAACCCGTCCCGCCATATTAACTCGACCTTCTTGTCAAGCTTGTAGCCCTCCACTTCGAGTTCCGTGACTTGCCACTTCGGTCCAGACGGTAGAATGTCCATCCAATCCAGTAACTCCCGAGCTGACGTGAAGGATGGTTTTGGCCGATCGTCAAACTAGTGGCCATAAAGGATCAGCGCAAGATCCGATAATGACACCGCACTTACCCAGGCAAGCTTGAGATATGCGTTGATCTGTGTTTGCGTGAGATTCTCTGTAAGGAATTTGCCAAGCGACCATTCTCCATGGTTTGGAAAAGGCCAGTACATATTTATCTCCCTTTTTTCATTGTATTTGTCGTCCTGGATCCGTTGAAGCGTATTCTTGCCTGTACCGTATATATAGCCCGAGGTTGAGTGGTACTGAGCTGTACAATTATGACTCTGAAACGCGCGAAGAGCAGGAGGGAAAGGATAGTCGCCACGAGATGACACCGTCGGTTTCCGCCAGCATGAATCGAGTGCCGAGTTCAAATGCGCAAGCATGGTTGCCATTGAGGGGAACGTTCGCTTGCAGTTAGGGCAGTTCGATGCGAGAAGAGGATTGCAATCGCTGGAATGGATCCAGTTCAATGAATTTCTGGCACTGATAAAATTAAAACATACCTTGCACCCAAGTCGTTTTGAGACTGCATATCAGTTCCGAGTCTGACCGCTGCGACGACAAGTTCGAAATCACTAAGTCTTTCAAGCTCCGCTACCAACAGATCCAACCAGTAACAACTATTATGCACGCTCGCCTTACGCCTCCCCCAAGCTCCCCTGGTCACGCTACTGGTAGTCCTCCCAGAGAAGCATATAGGGACCCACCCCCGCCTCCTTTTCCTTTTCCGCAGAAATCTAAACACATGTCCAAAAACGAATATTTCAATGTTTTTAGCCCTGCAGAGAAGGGCAGAGGATGTGACAGCGGTAAGATAGCCCACATCTCCATTCAAGGCCATTATTGACCTTTGTCCTCCGGGAATATTATCCCATAGATTTTTCTGAGGACTACGCTGCAGAAACAATGTCCCTCCCCCCTATCGTACATCACTTATCAACATGTGCAAGGCGTGCTCGCAACAAAATTACGCCGTACAACAAACCACCTGTACCCAGTTCGTTAGAGCTTCGATTCACTGCAAAATCGCTTGGGAGAGTTGACAGCAGTGATATAACTTTGGAAGATGCACGCAAGGTGAGTCTAACTACTATGTATCGTGGAATCATTCATCCTCAGGCTTCATCCTTATGACCCAGGGTAAATCTATCTTTCTACGTGGTCTGATGGGTCTATCCGATAGCGCTGTACATCAGGCGTTGGCAGCAGGGCAGGCTGATCGTGAAGCTAAGCGTTTGCGAGCTCTCTCCACGGCCTGGGAGATTGAAGCTGCGGATCACCGCCGAAGCTTTCTGCTTATACTTCACGACCAAGAAATCCAGCGGTTCAATTGGGCAGCCGATGAAGTGGCGCTGTTTGAGAAGATACTGCAGCGGGGTTCGATGGAGGATCTGGAGGACAATATGGACTTCAACATCGGCGCCTACAGTTATGACTTGAGGTCACTAGCAATAGCCGACGAACGGCTCAATCAGATGGGGGTGGAAGTTACCCGACGCGAGCTGGGTGAAAAACGCTCTATGGAGGAAGACGAGACACCTGACCGACTGAACGCCATCCTTGCTGCCGCGATATCAGCCACTAGTGATGAGACGGATGAAACGGTTGACGAGAGTGTATAGTCACAATGATCCTCTGAAGTAAGGTATCTATTTGATCACCTCGCTGGTTCTCGATATCGATTGATCCTTCTATTAGGTCAGAATACGTGTACTCAAAGGCTGTATGAAACGTGTTGTCCAATTCTCGAACATTCTGTGTTTGTTGACGAATATTTAAATCATTTGTTCGTGATCGCCGTGTCGGATTGGTCTGATAACCCCTCAAATCTGGTAAGCTGGCACAAATATATAAGTCCTCACGCAATCAGCATGGTGTCCTTGCTTCAAGACCTTGACCATGTCGAAGAAAGTTGCAAAGACGAAGAAAACTAAGAAAGTATGTAGCCGATGACTCCATCACTATTGTGTAACACTTTTCATGCCAGGCCAGGACCAAGTTTCCGGAATCTTCCCAACTCAACCAGTCCGGTAATTCTGTTGACAGCCAGATCGGAGTGGCCGCTGAGCAGCCGATGCACCCGTCAGAGATACAGCGTCTCCTTCAGTCCAAGCGCGATGGACCTAGTCATGCTAGTACGGCAGACAATCAACAAATCAGCGGCACTCCAGGACCCCCCATTTCGCAGGCTTTCTCGATGTCTGGCCCAATCGCATGTCCAAGGTCAAGCAGTGATCCTTATCCCCTGGTGGCCCACCAGCATCCTCCTGCGTTGCCTGCTAGTGATTGTCCACACCCCGATGTCGGTTTCTTCAATCCGTCCTCTAGTCATGTTCAGACGGCTACCTATTCCAACGACACTCATAGCGCCCCAATGGGACACCCAGGGTTCGGTCTAACTCCCTACGGAGATTTACTCGCATCTCAGAATCACTCTGACCTACCATTCGACTTTGACTTTGTCCCCACAGCTCTCCAACTACGACCGCAGGATGACGTCTTTTCGTTGGGTGCTAGTGATAGTCTGCGCACCCGCACAGTCCGCACAATTCCCCGCCCTGTCCCATATCCTATGGAAAGGGTTGCACGCCCCGGAGAAGCAATACCAGGAGAACATTTTACCATTTCCAGCGCTAAACTCCCAGTCATTCGCGCACGTTCTTTTCTTCTCGATACAGAATTAATAATGACTCTTCCACTATAGCCAGCTCACCAGAGCACTCGAGACGTCGCCAGAGATCTCAGCCGGATCTGTCTCCCACCTGCAATCCAACCCGCTGCCACCACCAGTTATTCTGACAACCACACCGCAACTCCCGTATACCATAACCCTGCACCTGGACCATCACAACGCACGCTTCTGCCAGCAACGATCAACCTCATACGCACCAACGCGCGGAACAACTTTAAACGGGCTCTGTTTGCTGAGACGCTACTACCGACACCCGAAAAAGCCGCGGACCTAGTCCGCACCGCACTGTTCAATGCCGCTGCAGAACACTTGGGAGGTAACGAGGTGTTAAATATATCAGTGTTCTGGCTAACCGGGTTGTCGTACTAGCTGGTGTAAATGACTGGCTCGAGAGCGAGGTCGCACAAGAATCAAAAAGACTGAAAGACATCGCCAACAATATTCGGAACGACTTCAAGAATAGCGCCCGACTGCTCACTATCCCATTATACGGACTTACCCTCCCGATATACATCCGATCACAAGAGGTTTCATTCAGGCAGAACCAGATCGCTACTCTTCTTGGTGACTTCTCGTTTTTGGATGAAGTCCGAAGCGTACGTTTGTCTGACATTCACTATAGTGTTACTAGTACTCATTCACGCTTAGGTCAACAATGTTGAAGTGACGGTCCCTTTCGGACACCCGGCCATTGTACAACTGGTTGTACAAATTCTCTGGAAGAAGGAAACCGGGTATTCTAAGTACCTACCGGACAACTTGGACCTCAACATCGTCATGGCATTCGCGGGGACAATCGTGTGCTGGGCCCTGCAAGACCATGCAAATACCACCTCACAGACCGAGTTCAATCTCAATCGCGACCTCCCCACTTATGTTCAACTCTTACAACGGATTGAAGGTTTCACAGGTGTTGATTTGCACATGTACAACAAACTGATTCAGGATATTCTCGCTCGTGGTTCAGAAGTCTCGGGTCTTGCAGTGTAGACAGTGTTGTATTACAGGATATTCTCGCTCGCCGTTGCAGAAGGGTCTCGGGTCTCACAGTGTTGTATTATGAAATATGTCCCACTGATTATCAATCTATCGCAATCTCTGAGTGATAAACGAACTCAAGTAAGCAGATAAACTGTGGCAATGCCTAATACTACCCATTTTGTTGACTCAGGTAAGTTCTCGTGAAGCTCGAGTCACGGTTTTGCGGACTAACTAAACGGGGCACCATTATGGTGCCAAAATGGTTCGCTTAAACTGCAGATGTATATACTATCGTTTCTCAGAAGCGATTGGGCCGCCTGGGCTACCGATCTTATCCGTCTGAGTAAGCCAGGGCGAGCAACATCTGCAAAGACATCCTACAACGTTACTGTTTGGCGACAGTTTCGTAGGCCATTCGAGAGCCGTGATTGGACGACAGGTGGGTAAAAAAGGGAATTAAGGGTCCTTCCAAAAAAGAAACGAGCGCAGCTCATCCCAAAGCCCGCTTCAGAATGCCGATGTACCATCGAGCATGGTTTGATGAAAGCACTGTGTCATGACCATGACATGACAGGTGATGCATGATGCTTCTTATAAGTTGCTGTGTCTAGCTTGCTTGATGCGTCGTACATCAATAGTTGATACTCCTCATTGCATGTTTCGAGGCAAACTGGTATACTTATGCAAAGGGACTGAACAACCAAATCAGCATGCACCTGGATCGAGAAACTCCTGAGGGAAATCTAGGGCAGGGGGACATCCACATCACGGTCGAGGGGTGTTCGTTTTACGGATTTACTTGGTCCTTGCGAACGCGCGCTTGAGATGTGCCACAGGAAAACCCACGCCCCTGCGTATCCGAAAAAAGTACATGCCTGCAAACATGAGCAAGACCTAGCGCCGCACGTCAGCATCAGCCTCGCACAACTCAACGCACTGAGAAGAACAAAGGGGAACGGAGACGGAAACTCACGTTGAATCCAAACACCCCAAGGATGATACCCATATCTCTCCACCGATGGGCATATGATATGTTGAACTCGAGCTGTATATATGCGTCTGTCGTCCGAAAGGGACAAAACGCGCACGCGGCGGTCGCGTTCGGGTCGGTGAGGTAACCACCCGCATAGGTGATGTATGGGTCCATGTATGCGCCGCAGCTCATCCCCGGGGGTGGTTCGATCGTCACAAGTTCGGTAGACGTGCAGGTGACCAGTTGGTTGCCGAGCGCTGTGACAGGACGCGCGGAGGTCAGCTCGTCGTTTAGAGAGTTGCCCTGGAGAGGCCCACCTTGGCCGAAGAGAGCCTCCATGATGTAGGTAAAGGGGGAGACGTAGTACATCCACCGCCACCACCTTAGTTGAGAATACGGCTGTAGGATGCCCGCACTGTGAAGGCAGGTCATCCATCCATCCACGCCATGCGAAAGAGAGCGATACGTACAAGACGAGCCCGAACGGGAACAAGACACCCAACAACGTGGATGCAACGATCCCATTGGAAGAGATCACCATGATGGCCTGCCCAAAGGTGGTGTAGTGCAACGGGAACACGACACAGTAAAAAAAATACGAAAAGCCGGCACGAGAGGAGTCAAAGCCAGAGGTCCAGTACCAGCAGACGAAAACCAAGGACGAGCCAAACATGTTCCACGGGATTTCGGTCAACATCTCGGACACGAGGAACGCCGACCAGGTGAACATCCTCGCAGGGCGTTCCCGGACTTCGTAGACAGATCGGCTCTCGATGAACTTGCTCTGCGATTGCTGTGCTGTTGCCACACAGAGCGCCACCACCATGAAGACCGACTGCGTCCAAGGAACGTTAAGCGATGCCTCGTGGTGGCAGAGATAAACGAAGGGCACGCACGAAAAGCTTGTCCAGACAGCCCTGCAAAGAATTCGTTGCTCCAAAGAACGTAAAGCTGGTAATGAGCCCAGTAGTAACGCAGGTGACCAGCTTCGAGTAGATGTATATCGGGTTTCGCCAGTTGCACACGAAGCCACGGTGAGTGAGTAACGCGAGTTGCTTCACCCAAGAGCTCGCAAACTCGCGATGTGCCCGGGTACTCACGATGGAACGAGACCGTCCTTCTCGGTGAATACGATCAATCTCGAGGTCCAGTTTCGCTGCTTCCGGTGAATCTTTCCAGACCTGGTGCCAGTCGGTAGCACAAGTTGCCGTGGCACCAGCCCCAATGACGTCCAGCATGTATTCGGCCCTGAGTAGTGCACACAGCATATTCAACTAGCGATACACCATCGAGGATATCATCACTCACGGGTTTGCGTCGGCAGCACAAGGAGGCGCGCCATTCCTTTGAAAATACCCGATGATCGACATGGATCTCTCGCCGATATCACCGAAATAGACCGTTTGTCCACCTTTACGGAGCAACAGCAATCTGTCAAAGACCTGGAAGAGATCACCCGATGGTTGATGGATTCTATGCACATACCCTTGTCGTCAACTGTATACAACGGCGCACAAATAAGACTCACGTGCAAAGGATAGCTTGCCCATTGTCGGCGAGCGCACGAAGAAACGTCACGACGGCCCAGGAAGACCGCGAGTCGAGGCCAGAGGTGGGTTCGTCAAGGAATAGCAACAATTTCGGCTGAGCCCCCCCTCATCAGTCAAACGTGACACGGGTGCCATGTTTGAGTCTCACCTTGGCAGCGAGCTCGACACCGATAGTAACGCGTTTCCTGTGCTCGACACCAAGCGAACCGACGATGGCATCCGCATGGGATTCCAATCCACACATTTTCAAACACTTGTCAACACTATCCACAAAGGGAAAGCATCAGAAGCAGGATGGAGGTGGATGTTCAAGAAGACATACTAAGCTTCCTTCTCAGCCGCCGAAACGGATGGGGGTTGTCGAAGTCTCGCCGAGAACAATAGGGCCTCGCGAACCGTCGCCCCCGGAATGTGCGTATCCATTTGCTGAACGTATGCCGTCTGGCTCCGAAAGTCTGCTGGGAGCGGATGTCCGCTCAACAAACAGTCACCGCGCACAACACCAACCGAGAGGTGCTGAGAGAGTACATTGAGTAACACCGTCTGTCAAAACATGCCCA
>JBBPRR010001400.1:0-10993 GCA_038093115.1 Hortiboletus flavorubellus | reverse complement strand
GTCCATAGGCGACGCGATAAAGTTTGTTTTGAAAGGTTCGATCCGATAAATTTTCAGCCTGAGGCTGCCAGTGACTAAGGATACCACACGTTCGTACACACCAGCCTGATCTGGGTGTTGTAACATACACGCACCTTCAAGTTCCAATTGCCGAAAAGCGTGTTGCGTCCTTCAAGTTGGAATGAATCACGACATCATATTTATCCAAAAATGTTATTGGGCTGGGTTACGTAATCCTTTGATCCTCTCCGACCGCACTTGGGTAATCCTGCGCACATGATATGGTGGTATGTTCGTTGAACGGGACTGTGCAGGTGGCGCACTGGGAATGCTCTCAGTTTTTGAATTGAACACCGTGTAAGTAATAGAGCCCTGTGAGTACCCTATGATATTGAACGACTACGGCAGGTCTACTCCGCAAGACGGCAATGGTCATGAAAGACACGATAGTTTCAACGACGGTGTTCTTTCGTGCTCTTTGTCAATGGACAACTGATATGATGACCAACCCGGACATGTTTTATAGAGATTTCACTTAGCAGGCCAAAAAGAGCAGGTTAATGCCAAAGACATGTATTGCTTACGATTCCTCTTCATGTGGGGTCATGTTAGGTGGGAGTGGAAGCGTTCCATAGCCTGCAGAGTCCCTCAGTCAGCAAAGACAACTTGTAACATTATTGCTTGACGACTCTTGTCCCACGGAATGGAGAACTCTGATTGGCTGTGAGTTTCCAAAGAGGGAAAGACCCTGAACTAACCCGAAGCAAGAACACCCAAAAGCCATTCACAAGCTTTCGTAGAATGCTGATATGATAGGTTCTGTCTTTTCTTCAGGTACTTGCTGTACGGTCTCCAAAGTTCAAGTTGGCAATGTTTGAATCAGTGGCCATACTCATATTTTTTCGGCACCTTCTTTGCATGCCAAAACAGCAGTAAGTACACCTCAGGCTGGTTCAAGAACTTTGCGATCGTGCGCCATAATTAACGCCAGGCAAGACGGCTTCAAAGAACAGTCCAGGGGGTGTAGACTGACCACCATGAAAACAAACGAAACAACACACCAAGAACGAGTTCCACCAGAAAAGCAAACAATGAGGCTCGCTCCGATACTAAACTAAACTGGGAGTGCATTACATATGCCACATCACTTGTAATGCTCGATGGTCGGTCAATAATTGTCCCATGCAATACTATTGGCGTCGACACTTTGACATGATGGAAACACCCCACGAGATTCTATCTTTCAAGCGAATTCTAATACCAAACGATGATCTACTAGTATTCATTCTGTCGCATTTAACACAGAAGGAAACGCGTGGGCAGCTGCCATAATGACTTAGTTGTCGAGGGGTTTGCAGTCGAGGTTGACCTTCCCGTTCTACGTTACAGGGGACGATCATCAGCACCGCTCGTCTCTACCTGTATGCTCAAAAAAAAAGCGACAACTCACGAAGTCATTCTTAGTGCAACAAACAGGCTTCTGGGCGCACTTCGCACTAGTATCTGTGATCGGGACGCAGTTGAGAGCAATGAGACCATCGACATCCGGAAGGGCAAGCCCGAGCTGTCCGCGGAGCTCGGTCAGCCTTGCAGGAGTCGCCTGCAGCGTGTGTAGTTAGCGCGAAGAACGACAGTATGAAGAACGTGGAGATCTGACAGTTTCGGTGCTGGCGCAGCATTGCTTTACACATTGCCCATCTCCGTCACGAGCCTCGAGCACGCTGGGTGCTGCAGCGGCGACTGCAACGAGAGCAGCGACAGAAAGGAGGGTAGAGAAACGGGTGTACATGGTTATAGGAGGTGAGTGGGTGGGTCGCGATGCTCGAGAGGCAATGGGATGGTTTTTTGCTGATGGTAAGTTGTTCGATCACTTGCCTTTTTATACGGCGAGGAGGGCCGAGTCTTGCCTCTTCCACTGAACCACTCTCGGTCCAGTACGCATGCCAGTCTGGGGTTCTTGGTAACAGAAGTCAACAAGGCGAACGTGTCATGCGACTTACCAGCGTTGTTGTCGTCTGGGCATGACATAACCCTGGTTATCGATCCAACGAAGCGAATTGAATGCTGCGGACGGGACTTTGAGCCCGAACTTCCCACAGGCATTCGGGGGGAACATGGGGTGAAACAGTCGTCCATCGCGTAGGAGCAGTTACATCTCAGCACCACTCGACACGAACTGCGGACGAGCCAATCTCAAGGTGGCCCATGACTTGTGAATAAACCGAGATGGGAGCAACTGTACAATCCTTGTTACCTGGTTAACCATGACAAGTGGATCACTATGTTCATTTCGGGGTAGGTGGACCTGACAGTGTTTGGGACGGACTCGAGGTCTTCGTACGGCCAACACCAAACGCCCACGACAATGGACGGGAGGAACCTGTAACCTCAATGGTAATGCTTTTTAAACAACACGGTTTCAGAAAAAGTAGTCTGGATCGCCTACCGTCGCCGTGAGCACAATGCACTACCATCCCACAAGAACAGGGAAACAAAGACGTACGACACAATCCAGTTATCTTCTTGCTAGTCTTTGTAGACCCAAACCAGACCAAAAGACGTGTTGAAGTTCTTGCTCGTGCCATAATGAGTACACTGAGCGTATTACGGCTGACTTGGCAGCGACGACCGCCACAAGCGCTTTCGGCCTCTCTAATCACCCCACAAACCGATCGATCCAAGCATGAGCAACCGACAAAGGGCCCCTCGAAACTGTCAACAACACCCCCCTCCTTGTCTTCGACCCGAAACGGACCAGATCCCATGAACGGCTGCAACGCGCGCATGGCAAACTTGGTATGCCTCTTGAGCAAACACCGTCAAGACGTTGTGCTCGTTCAGGAGTGACCACGTGCAAAGAGGGTACCCTCAACTGCAGCCCGCAAATCTGGTTTCAGCGATTGCGTCTGGATAGTCCCCAGTCCCATATACCCAACGGACGGCAACGCGAGAAGGGGGTGGATGAGGGGGTGGAAGCGGCCCGACGTAATGGTGAGACTGCGCTAGGACAATGCGACTTCCATGCCTACGTTGTATCTTGTCCGCCTTCCTTCGTAGCAAAAATTGTCTGGTAGGATCACGGAGGGACTCCGACGCGGACCCGGGGCTTTCCTTCCCACAGGCGCGACCCCCGCTCTGCCAACCGTACCACAACGACGCCCAGCGATACCACACCGGCCGCGACCACGACAACGCCCATAAAGCCCGGCGCTCCCCCTCCCATCTCACAGGTGCCACGATACTCAACGTGCGACACCCCACAACCCCGGCTCACCCTTCCGATCAAAGTTCGTATCTCACCGAGGATCAGTGCTACATGTACTTTGAGTGACCTCTCTTCTTTCAGTCGACCACTTCGTGGCGTATGGAGACCAATATCGGATCCATCTCTGGGATGGTGCCTTGGTTTCGCATCATGTTTTCGGCATAGAATGGAAAAACCCCATGGCTATGTTCAGTCTGGCTAGATTGTCCGGATTGCAGGATGGATCAGCCAAACACGGGCATACGGCCCGGCCACGGGACTAGGTACAATAGACACCCACCCCAGTTTAGCGTGGGTGGTGCAACATTTTTGTCATGAATTTGGTTTTGAAGTTGACATTCTGAACCCGTGTCGTTTAGAAAGCATTAATGAGGTTACAGGTCCATCCGTTCATTGGCGTAGAACTCTGGTGCTGGCCGCACAAAGACCTCGTGGCCGTCCCAAACAGCGCGGACTGCTCAGGTCCATGCTCTCAGACGTACCCCGAGACGAATAGGGCATTCCACTTCACGTTGTTAACCAGGTGACAAGGATCTTACAGTCGTTTCCATCTCAATTTATGCACAAGTTGTGGTTGCCTTTTGAGATTGGCTCGTCCGCAGTTCGTGTCGAGTGGTGCTGAGATGTAACTGCTTCTACGCGATGGGCGACTGTTTCACCCCATGTTCCCCCCCGAACGCCTGTGGGAAGTTCGGGCCCAGAGTCCCGTCCGCAGCGTCCTCTCCGCAGTATTCAATTCGTTTCGTTGCATCGACAACCAAGGGCGGCAATTATTATGCCATGCCCAGACAGCAACGACGCTGGCAAGTTGCATGACAGGTTCTCCTTGTTGACCTCTGTTATCAAGATTGCCAGACTGGCATGTGTGGTGGGACGAGAGGGGTACAGTGAAAGGGGCAAGACTCGACCCTCGCCGTATAAAAGGGCAAGTGGTAGAACAGCTTACCATCAGCAAAAAAAACCATCCCATCGCTTCTCAAGCAACCCAACTTACTCACTCGATATAACCATGTACACCCGTTTCTGCACTCTCCTGTCTGTCGCTGCTCTCATTGCAGTCACTGCCGCGGCACCCAGCGTGCTCGAGGCTCGTGACGGAGATGCCCAATGTGTAAAGCAATGCTGTGGCAGCACCGAAACTGTGGGATTTCGGCGTTCCTCATGCAGTCGCTCTTCGCGCTAACCATGCACGCTGCAGGCGACCCCCGCAAGGCTCACCGAGCTCCGTGGACAGCTCGGGCTTGCCCTTCCGGACGTCGATGGTCTCATTGCTCTCAACTGCGTCCCGATCACGGAGACCGCCGCAGGTGGTGCTACATGCACCCAGAAGCCCGTCTGTTGCACTAAGAACGACTTCGTGAGTTGACCTTTTTTTTTTGAGCGTACGAGTGGAGATGAGCGGTGCTGATGATTGTCTTCTGTAACGTAGAACGGGGAGGTCAACCTCGGCTGCAAGCCCGTCGACCTCAACCAAGTCGTTACGGGAGCTGCCCAAGTGCCTCCCGCTGTGTTGCATGGGAAAGAATGAATACTAGTAGATCATGGTTTGGTATTAGAATTCGCTTGAAAGATAGAATCTCGTGAGGTGTTTCGATCATGCCAAAGTCTCGATGCCAATAGTATTGCAATATTTAGTGTGAGCATGGGATATTTAGTGTGAGCATGGGCGCATGAAGGATCAGCGGCTGTTGCAGAAGGAAGCGCTATCTACTGTCACGCTGAGCGCAGATAGTCCTATCGGCAGAAGTGGTTCATGTAAAGGCCAGAACGCACGATGATGATCGACACTTCGACCAAGCCTAGTGGGACAATTATTGACCGACCCACCGAGCTTCACAAGTAATGTGCCATATGTAATGCACTCCCGGTTTAACTTAGTATCGATCCTATCAAGGGCATGATTCGTGGGCTACCCGTCTTCGTGTGCGATGGTGGTGGCCCGACGGAGAGCATCGTGGACGAGCCGCCAGAGAAACGCACAGGCTGGCTCCGAACCCCCCATCCTGGCATTTGGGCAGACGGGCTCGAGGAGATATGTCGTCTAAATGCATCCGAGCGGGCGTCGTTGGCACAACGGTCAACGGACCGTGCAGAGCCGGTCTTTGGAATGGCGTCGATGGCGAAGGAACTTGAGGCGTTGTTAGTAGAGACGGTAGAGATGGGTCCGGTAGAGACGTGGCTGGTGAAGGGGATCGGGTTCGTGTTTGCTTTTCTGGTCGGACTCCTTCCTGCTGTGTTATTTCGTCGATTTTCATGATGATCATTCTACACCCCCTGGACTGTTCCTTCAAGCAGACGTGTCTGGTGTTAATTATTGCGCGTGATCGCAGAGTCTTTGAACCAGTCTGAGGAATACTTACTGCTGTCTTGGCGTAGCGTATCCCTTGCCGTGATCTCCAAAGAAGGTACTTGAGAAAAGATGGGTATGGCCGCTGATTCAGCCATTGCCAAGAGACTGTACAGTAAGTACCTGAAGAAAAGACCGAGGGACTCTGCAGGCCGTGGGGCGCTTCCATTCTCATCCAACGTGACTCCACGCAAAGAGGGATCAAAATCAATAGACATCTTTGGCGTCAACCTGCTCTTCTTGGCCAGCACGTCCGTCCGGGTGGTGATCACCAGTCTTTCGTGACCGTTGCTGTCTTGCGGAGTAGACCTGCCGTAGTGGTTCAATATGCGTGCTCACAGGACTCTATCGCTTACACGGCGTTCAATTCGAAAGCTGAGAGCACTCCCACCTGCACAGGATCACCCACATAGAGGATGAAACAATTACGTAACCCCGCTCAATAACCTTTTTGGACTAGAGGTGGCCGATTCTCGGCAGAAACCTTGTTTAGCAAGTGGTTTCCACGAAATATAGCCACAATTCCCGCATACCAGTGATCTTGTAAAACAAGGCAATAAATATGTCGTGGATTCGTTCCAAGAACGCAACACGCTTGTCTGCAATTGCAAGGTGCGCGTAATGTTACAACACCCAGATCAGGCTGGTGTGTGCAAACGTGTGGCATTGTGCTCACGAAGACGGTAGGCTGTGGATATGGGTACGTCACACTTTCTAGCCTGTACGTAAACCCATCATGGTCCCGAAGTAGGAGTTCCCCGCTTGTTTAACAGGAAGGTGCACCTTTTGTTGTCCCTATCATGTCTACGAGTCTCTGGACACGATTTCGGAAGACGGAGAGTAACGAAGATTGGGGTATTGATGAAAGGCAAATCATCCAGGAGGTCACTCCAGTTGATGTAGGTCCCGGGGGACTCTCTTTTGAAGAAGGTGCGTTCGTTTGCCATTTTGCGGCCGTTCTTCGCCTTGGTTCAATGACTGGCACAGACACTGCTGGAGGGCTTGGACGTCATCTCGGTGTCACCTCGTGCACGCTTCTCATCGTCGGGCGTATTATCGGCACCGGTATCTTCTCAACGCCATCCTCAATTCTGAGTGGAGTCGGCTCCATCGGGGCGTCGCTCATGCTCTGGGTTCTCGGACTCGTTCTCTCGTTTTGTGGGTTGTTCATCTGGCTCGAGTTTGGGACCATGTATCCGCGGAGTGGTGGTGAGAAGGTCTATTTGGAGGCTGTCTATCCGAAACCGAAATACCTTTCTACGGTGATGTTTGCTGCGAATGCCCTATTGCTTGGATTCTCGGCGAGTGGGTGCATTGTGAGTGCAGGTTGGGTATTTGTAGTTGTGTCTGATCAACATCGCGGGTAGGTCTTTGCGAGCAAGTGAGCAACTTTTATACATATTCCGTATCATTTGTGTCTCAACATCGCTCTAGCATCCTCGTTTCCGCAGGAAAGGTCCCGACGAATTGGTTCGAACGTGGTATAGCTCTTGGAGGTGTGTTTTACCAAGTTTTATCGTTTTGCACCCATCCAGATATCACCGCAGTTATTATTTTTGCGACACTTCTCCACGGATTTATGCCACGCACTGGCGTATATACAATGAACGTGCGCATATGCTACCGATGTTTTCGGCCTTTGCACAGCTCCTGACAACACAGTATCTCAGCTGCTATCGATCTTCAAGATCTTGATTCTTACCTTTGTTGTGATAACAGGCTGGGTAGTGCTGTCGGGAAAAACCCGCATTAATACCCCCCAGGCAAACTTTAGCAATGCGTTTGTTGGTAGTTCCCACAGCGCTGGCGACGTGAGTGCTCTCCATTGGTGATAGGCGTTGGGCCGACGACGGTATACAGTATGCGACAGCGACCTTCAAGGTCCTCTTCACGTACAATGGCTGGTCAGGGGTAAATTATGTGCTCAACAACGTCCGAAATCCGGTGCGAACGCTCAAGATTGCCGGTCCCCTCGGACTGTGTATCTGCGCCACTCTCTATATCCTTGCCAATATCGCGTATTTTAGCGCGGCGACCAAGGTCCGTCGACCACTTCAATTCTCCCTTCGTCGTCCTCAGGTGATTGAGGAAACTGTTGTTGGTAGGCCGAGATTGAGTCTTCCGGCGTGGTCGTGGCGGCTTTGTTTTTCAGGAATGTGTTCGGAACCGCAGCGGAGCGCGCGTTGAGTGTCTTTATTGCTCTCAGGTAGGTTTTGGGTCCCTGTGCTCCTGTCTTGTTTTGCTTGCTGACCTTGCTGACGGCTGAATTTGACGATGCAGCGCGCTAGGAGTGAGTATCAACGTGTTTGGCGTTGAAGACCAATTTTACTAATGTTCTCTTAGAACGTCGTCACCGGCGTATGTGCTGAAACCCTTTGACTGCTCTGATTAATGCTGATAAACATCGATAGACGTTTACTGCTGCTCGCGTTAATCAGGGTAGGCGCGCACATCATCCCACGCTATTCTCGAAACTGATTGCGCGCGTGCGTACAATTCTAACAGAGCTCGCCAAGGAGGGTATTCCTCTCCCGTTCGGCAACAAGTTCTGGGCATCAAATTGGCCGGCGGGAAAGTCGCCACTACCTGGGCTGATCATCCATTTGATCCCTTCGGTGAGAACACGACCTTCACTATCAGTGGGAAACTTACTGACCGAACCGCCAATATAGGTCATCGTGATTCTTGGACCACCCATGAACGTCGCCTATCCGTTCATTTTGGATGTCCAAGAGTACCCTGCTCAGATTATCAACCTCTTCGTTGTCGTTGCACGTCGTCCTCCCTGTTACGAATTCCTTTTCAGTATAATAACGCTTGCTTAGGGCCTCTTTTGGATGCGTTGGAAGAGGCCAGATATCCCCAGACCATTCAAGGGTAGGTATGTTTTATGTTGAGAAACTGGCGCTGACGGACTTTTCCTCAGTTTGGTGGCCCCTAGCTGCATTCTATCTCGTCACTGTAGTGTTCCGTGAGTGGTGCCTTCCCCCAAGCTCCACTGTGACACTCAGGTGCGAACTCTGGGAGTCATCGTCGCACCATTTCTGCCTCCAGCCAATGGAGTAGGGGACACGCCCCCTCTACCGTACTATCTGTGCGTCACTTCCCTTGTTTGCCACAAGGACGAGCGTTGAACACTAACATGAGATTGATGACGCTGTCGCAAATGATAGGTACTGCCTTGTTGGCATTGGCGTGATGTCCGTCGGGGTTGGGTATTGGGCCGTGTGGCGTGTTTTGTTACCAAAGATATTCGGGTACGAGCTCGTACCGCATAAAGAGACGCTCGATGATGGCACGGTAGTGACCATGGTGCGTCCTCTGAAACCTCCTTTGTTGAAAAAGTGAAGCTACACAGATCTTATCTATCGGTCACAGTATTCGCGCAAGAAAATTCAGTGAATACCTCATCGTCGTCGTCGGTAATCACTCGACCGTCACCGTACCGTTTCTCTGCTTTCACAAATGTATAAGTTTGTGTATATCATAACACAGCTTCCAATGATGTCCGTGGTGATGCATGGGTGTGTTGCACTGCTCGTTGCGAATATAGGTTTGTACTCTCCAATTTGATCGTTGGAGCCGGATCAGCCCATTCGCAGTGGTACGACCGCCGCCGATCGGTGATGACATTACTGTAAGGACCATGGCCCGAAGGGCCATTGAGTATGACCTATGTGCGATGAGGGACGTCCGTCAGGCGCTCCTCTCTGAGGGTCAGAGTCGGGGTCCAGGCTTTCACTTCGGTCGAGCTCCGCAGCGCAAAAATCAGTGGGCACTGGGTCTGCGAAACAGGCTGACGTTGGTGCACGCGCAAGTGTTCAAGAACCTAGGGGCTATTTTCGACATTTCAATCTCGGCATCGTGAGCGACGCTCAGGTCATATTTCACCCCCGACGGGTTCGCTCAAGTTTGATCTGGCTGCAATTTGTAGGATCCATTAAAGGGAGCCGGAGACGACGATTCGGGTGCATGGTACACTGCCAAAGTTTCCAAGTCCGGGCAGTTCCCCCGAGGCCTCAAGAACCAACCCTAGTTCGAAGGCGCGCGCGCAGCCTCCTTCTCCCCTCTCAAAATCCGTTCAACATTCGCACCGATTCGACGGCGTTCTTCGAGCGTGAAATCGGGCCCGGGTGCCGAGTAACCGAGTTCTACAGGGATAGTCCAGGGGACGGTGAACTGATGGGCATCGAGTGCTTACTGAGGCTAGGATATTGCAAGGGTACGTGATCTGCTAGGACGGGAAGCCTGGAGAGATCCAGGGGGTAAGAAGGGCCTAACCATGCGCTGCGCATCTGGTGGTCCCTGAGCGCAAAGTGCAGCATCAGCAAGTGGTATAAAAGAATGAGTAACGAAACCCCACTTTCTCTGAAGAAATCCGGTTTTTTTTTGTGGGCCGTTAGTAGCCTAGATGGACAGCAGCATAAAACCGACCTCTTCGCGCGTAAGAGGATGAAGGAGGATGCTTGGGAATCCCATAAGTGAAATCAGCGAAAATGGACGTGGGCATTCTCACCTGAGATCACCTCTGTGTTGACAGAGGTATGAGAACACGGGCGCGAACGATGTGGAAGGGACCCATATCTCATAAGAGCCTGCACACTGTTTGCTTCAGCCAGAAGGTCTTACGAGAGTCGCTCACCAACGGGATGCGGGCCCATCGGACCAGTATTGACGCGGAAGAGAGGGACAGCCACAAAGGCCCCGTCGCGCCTGAGACGCAAGACAGCGTCACGCAGCTCGAGAGCAGCATGATGCTCTTCTGCATTGTCCTGATGAAAATAGATGTCTACACATGGGTGGCAACGCTCGAGTTAGTAATTGCAATTGTTGGCCACGATGCGCAGCTGGGCGCATTTTGAGAGCTCACGGAAGTGCCATTCCCTGATGAGTGCAAGAACTCTGTGAAAACTCGGCGCATAGGTAGCTGGAGACACATACTTGATCTCGGCGTTCACCACTTGCTCGAGGTCAGTCGGGGGTGACATCTTTCAGTGCGGTTGCTACTAACGATATGCTCTGCTCTGGTACAGTGAGAAAACAAGATGGGACGAACTTGGATAAGCAGTAAGGAGTGCAAGCCATCCATTCAAGTAGAGTGCGCTCAGTAAGCAAGCCGCTGCGGCGGGGCATGCCGAATGTACCGTTATGGAAACCTATATGATCTAATCTTGATCTAATCTACGCAATCCCGAATGCAGCCCGATCCCTGCATGTGCCCACTGAAGACCTCCAGCGGACGACGAAAGCGTCTCGCTTAGCCGGCCCTGGTGGGCAGCGGGGACAAGGCAAAGGGCAAGGATACCTTGCGCCTGCGGTAGAAGTGACTTCGGCTGGGAGGTTGTGGGAAGTTGAGCACGGTGGGTGAACGGGAAGAGTAG
>JBBPRR010001399.1:0-10994 GCA_038093115.1 Hortiboletus flavorubellus | reverse complement strand
ACTGCGGCGTGTTGATACCAACGTGCGTCTCCATAGCCGTATTTCGTTCACGAGACGTCGCCATACCTCGAAGATGAGTACTTTAAAGCTGGCATGTCCGAGTTGCAGGCGAGTCTAACCGTGCGTCTGCGGGAACTGCCAGTTGATCCATTCGTTCAGAGCTGGGACTGGGCGTATGGCCAAACACCCGAATTTGAATACGTCATCAGCAACACGTTTCAGTGGGGACAACTGGTGGGTGCTCATTCATCGACCATGTATATCCGACTTTTTTTTTCTGTGCATTCATTACTATGTTTATTAGGCGTGCACGATCCACTCGAGACACGGTGTGATACTCTCATCCTCGTTTGCGGTCTCTGCCGATGCGCGTGTACACCCGGGTGTGCGTGCAAGGCTAGATGGGCTAAGTCGGCGTTTGATTGGCAAGCGATACGCGTTCGTGGAGGACAGCGAGGTGGTTGTGGGTGAGGATGGCGGCGAGATGGAGAGTATGGGAGAGATTTGGAGCTGGCTCAAGCGAGAGATGTGTGCTTAATTGAAATCCATGGGGTCACCTTGTCAGACAGCATATGTCAGTGGGGGGAAGCGGCAGTACCCTGCCTGAGTCGTTGGTCAAGGTGAAGTCTGGGGCCTGACAGTTAGGAAAGTGGTCGGATACTCTGCCAAAGTTATTATACGTTGCCTGCCCGCGGCGACCCCCTTCTTGCTCGGCAGTGTGACTTCAAGTTAGGGGCCAGTCGATCATGGCATTATAGATGATTGGTGACGGAATACAAAGGTATCAAGGACTTGGACAGGGGTTCCAAGAGTTACGCTCAACTGAACCTCCATCATCCAACGCGTCTCAATAAAAATGGCCACTCAGAAAGCTCTTTGGCTCCCGAACGTCGGTGCCCAGTTTACACTAGGCGAGAACCAGATTCCCGAGCCAGGTCCTGGCGAAGTCCTCGTCAAGCTCGAGGGCACTGCCATCAATCCCATCGACTGGAAGATCCAAAAGACGGGTTTCTTCTTGGTAGAAAAGTATCCTGCCATCATTGGCGAGAGCGGATCTGGTGTCGTTACAAAACTCGGCGACGGCGTCACCAATCTGGTGAACGGCGACAGAGTGTAAGCATATCGAGATCTAATCCAGGTGTTCCGATGGAGTCGGTCGGTGCTCATTGATACGACGCCGTCTAGGACCTTTTTGACTCCGTTTGGAGTCAATGGGACATACCAGCAGTATTGCCTCGTCGTCGCGGAGCTGGCATCCAAGGTCGGGTCCCTGTTAGAATCGTGAGCATTTCGCTCTTGACGTCATTTTCAAGGTCCCGGACGACATCTCGTTTGATGACGCAGCACCCATCACTCTCTGCTTTAACCCGTTTGCGGTGGCCACCTACGCCCAACAACCCCAAGGTATGGGACTCACCCCACCCTTTGAGACAGGGGGTCTTGGCAAGTACGCAAACCAAGCCATCGTCATCATGGGAGGTGCAAGCTCCGTTGGCCAATACGGTACTGCCAAATGCTCGTGAATGAACGTCGAGGTGTTGATCAATTTTCGTGGGGTACAGCGATCCAACTCGCCAAGTTGTCGGGCTTCAACCCGATCATCACGACGGCATCGATGGAAAACAAAGACTTGCTCAAGTCCTTGGGAGCGACGCACGTCCTCGACCGGAAGCTTCCTGCGGCTATACTGAAAGAACAAGCCGCTCACCTCGCTGGTAAACCTATCCCGTACGTGTTTGACGCGATCTCTATCGAAGAGACGCAGCAGGTAGCGTACGACCTCTTGGCGCCTGGTGGGACCCTCGCTGTCGTCACTCTGAAATTAGCAAAGGAGGACGAAAGCAGTGAGAAGAAGATTCTCATGGTGTACGGATCGTTCCACGTCCCCGAGAACCGCGCGCTAGGGGTCAAGTTTGCGGCGGCGCTGACGACGTGGCTCGCGGAGGGAAAGATCAAGGTGCGTGATGTCATCGTCGTCAAACGACGTGTGCAAGACGGCCCTGATTGACGCGCGTTGCGCTCGACTTGTAGCCTAACCCTGTCCAAGTGTTGCCGGGAGGTTTGCGTGGAATCGCAGAGGGGTTGAAGATATTGGAAGAGAGCGGTGTTAGCGCGAAGAAGTTGGTCGTTCGTCCTCCCGATACGCCTGCGTGATCTGGTGGACTGGGTGATGCCATCATGATCGTTGTTTCGATAAGCCTGAGCTTGGTACGACTCGGCACATTAGTATGGCAAAGGGTTATCTGCCAGTGTATGATTATGGCTTTGGTTGCATCTCCCGGAAGACAGAAAGGAACCGTGAACTCGTTGCGTTTGAATGCTCTGAGGCGGACGAGTCGCCGCCCTGCCAGTGGACAGCCCTGGACATATTCACCAGTTTCATTCAACTCTTGGACTCGAAAGTATGAATAACCTATTAAATTCCAGAGAACTGCGGTGTACTGGAATCTACCGATTCGAACCATGTTGGAGATTGGAAGGGAAACGGTAAACCAGGGGGATTTTGCATTGGATTTGCAACTGTAGTGCTCGAACGGAATACGCGGCCCGGGTCACGTGTTCATTATGCGAGTTCTCCAGCAAACAGAGAGTTTTATTTTAGTTTTACTATCCGAGCTAGCTGAACCGTCACGAACCCAGATGACGATTGCGCTGGTGCTATGGATATCCGAGGATGGTGCTAGTTGACCTAGTCTATTCCGTCGATCATGTACTTGTTCGTTTCCTTTCTCCCTCACCTCCATCGGAGCACTTGTTTATTTGTGTCCGTATCATGCTCTCTCCACGCCATTGGCTAGTATGACTTGATCTGTTTGATGTATGTATATATCACCTGTGCGACTCCGAGTGCACGCACAACATCGATTCCGGCCATCAGAGGATTGACGAGGATTCGCGAGCCACAGGGCAAGAGATGTTGCTGCTCGAGCACAAAACACCCCTCGCTCAAATCAAACTGACCCGCGTCCGAACCAAGCCGCCTCTCCAATTCCTCATTCCAGCACTTCGGTGATGTGCCCAGTCGCCTTGCATCCGTGCAAACGCGTCTTGGATATGATCGGGTTGCAACGCCGTCCGCGATTCGGGAGGGGGAAGGAACAGCGAACTCGTCGGTAATGGTGCGTCCTCCGCGTCCTCGTCCTCGTCGTCTACACCGTCTCTTCGAACACGTTTCCCCCCGTCCAGGCCCATACCGGCTGCTTTCCGCTTTCCGAGGAGAGGGGAGGAAGACGAGGGGGTGTAGTCGTCGCGCAAATAAGATTCCTCGAGCGACTTTTTGACGTCGAGACCAGCCAGGGTGAGAGAGCGAACCATCTCGAACGCAAGGAAGCCAACAATGTCGACCGTGTCGTCGTTGGCTTTCAAGTCGAGATGTGCAGGGAGGTTCAAGAAATCTCGAAACCGTTTTGCTGGACAGAGTCCGTGTCAGCAAGCGGCCGGCAGTAAAAAAGACAACGGTGACAACCTTTGCGATAAGTAAAGCTCGCTTGTCGACAGTCGGAATAGTGTTGGTATTCTTCGCGCGTCATTTGTCGGGTCGCGTCGTCGGCCTCTTTCAAGCGCTGGATCGAGGCTTCGTGGGCTTCGATATCGTCTTCGTCTTCTTCGTCGTCGGATTGGTGGCCGGATTGTCGGAGGACTTCAGAGTAGATGGTCGATATTTCCCAAGGGAGCTTAATGGTTATCTTTTGCGCCTTGCTGGCTGTCAGTTTGTCTAGAGACAGCTAGGCGTGTCAGGAATGCCTGGTGGAAAAAGTCGGGGTGGGTACGTACCGTCGGCACCGTCTTCTAGCGTTTCGACTTCGACGCCTCCACCGCCGTCGCCACCACTGTCCTTGGCGTGCTTGCGGACGTCTTTCCATGAGAGGTATGTGCGGAGACGGTTGACTTTACCTCTGTCGTGTCGGATGAGGAAGATGAGGTCTTCTGCTGTGAGGTAGCGGGCACCACGACGGTTGGCGAGCGCGCGAGCCTGGAGGATCTGAAGCACCAACGTGAGCGAGGGATCGCGAGGGTGGCACTAGAGCGTCCTTACGAGCTCGATGAGCTGACTGCGAACGATGTCCTCGACGAGATTGACGGTCTCGTGATTCGGGTCTTGGATTTCCCCAAAGACGAACATCTGGCCGTTGGTGTTGGCGCTGGCGTGCAGAGTCGAAAGGAAACAGAGGTACAGACCATCTGGGAGATTTCTTGCGTATACTTGAAGTCCCGAAGTCCATCGTGGCGTTTGGTGGGCTGGCTTGGGAGGGCGGGTGCGGTGGCGATTGCGACGGGGGGCGCGGGTGTGGGAGCGACGGGGGTGGATGGAACGGAGGTGGACGGGGCTGGTTGGGTGGATTGTAAGGGTGGGGGTTGGTCGGGACGAGGTTTGTAGTATTCCATGGTCGCAGCTGCAAAGCTGGCGGGGATCGCCAAAACGAGGTGACCTCCGAAACATTCCAAGATCTATAAGCATGCTATTTATTGACTCCCATCCTCGACCACCACGATGCCGTCTCCCGAGTTCGACACCCCCCTCGAGCCCCCGTTCTCTCCAGAGACGCTCGCCGCGATCAACGACCACCTCCGCCTCCTCGATCCACCCGAGATCCTCCGGTGGGCCCTCGCCCATCTCGCCCATCTCTACCAAACGACCGCATTCGGTCTCACAGGCCTCGTCGCCATCGACATGCTCTCCAAGATCGGACCCGACCAGCCACCCCTCATCTTCATCGACACCCTCTACCACTTTCCCGAGACGTATGCGCTCGTCGCCGAGGTCGAGAGGCGGTATGGGATCAAGGTGAACGTGTTCAAGCCCAAAGGATGTGCGACCGTCGCCGATTTCGAGAGCAAGTGGGGAGAGCGGTTTTGGGAGCGGGACGAGGACGCGTATGACTTTGCGGTCAAGGTTCGGTCGTGGTGTCGCATCTTGGACGGCAATGATATGACCCAGCTGGTGTAGGTCGAGCCTGGCCAGCGCGCGTATCAGGAGTTGAACGTCCGGGCTGTCATCACTGGTCGACGGGCATCTCAAGGTGCCGATCGTACCTCTCTCCAACCGCTCGAGGTCGATGCGACCGGTCTCCTCAAGTTGAACCCTCTGTTTGCCTGGAAATTCACGCAAGTGGAAGAATACATCAAAGCAAACGACGTCCCACGTAACGAACTACTCGATCAGGGGTACAAGAGCGTTGGTGACTGGCACAGTACAGTCAAGAGTGGGGAGGGAGATGCGGGGGAACGAGCGGGCCGGTGGGCCGGGAGAGAGGAAAAGACCGAGTGTGGGTTACACAAGGATTACTTTGCGATGAAAGCAAAGGCCAAGGTGCGGTCATCTCGCTCTAGACCCACGCAAGGCTCATCCAGCCTAGGCAGAAGCACAGGAAGCAAATGGCGCAGTCGCCACAGCGGCATGGATTGATGGCAATGATGGCGTTGTTGTTAGATAGGCTCCCCAATTTGGCAGGGACAAGGAGTCGTGCTGTACTAGCAGCACATTTGGGCAAATGAGAAGCTCCCCTGTGCGAAAATGAGATTTTGGACTGCCGTTCATTTCGACTGGTTTGCAAGCGCAGGACCACTGAGTTTCACTGTCAAATCGCCAACCCCCCGAATCGACAAAGTGGCACGGAATGCCCGAGTTCGCCGACGCTAACCCGTTTTACGACAACAGGGGCAAGGAATGATGCTTACGGATATGACGAGAGCTGATGGGTCACCTGTCCGGGAATATGAGAACTTTGGTGTTCATGGAGGGGCGACAAGGAAGACTGTCAGACGGCGTCCCAGCATTTCGGACTCTATCATGGTGCCATAGCAGTGGACGACACGCCATACCTTTAGTGAGATGAGACCGCGAGGTAGACGACAAAGTTGGTGGTCCCAATTAGAACCAGCAGTTTTTACCTTTTCTGTACACAATGTCACAGGAAAAGGGTTCTCGCGGCTGTGACGACGACATGCTTCTCCGCACCATCATGAAGCTGGACAGGGGGGGGCGGAGTCGTGCCCGAATCGGCGACAGAATCAGCGGTGAGCGCTGCGTTGCACATGGCTCAGTGTCATTTAATGGCGTCAACGTCCTCAGTGCCCCCTCTCGCCCCTTCGCCCGCTTCCCCTCCAAACCTGTCTACTACTCCGTGTTCCACTGGTTCACCGACATGCCCCCCACCCCGCCTTCCCTCTTGAGTCCCTCCTTCACCGACGAGAATCCCCTTCCGCCCCTCCCGCCCATCCATGACGACGATGTCCGAACAAAGATATTTACCCACCGCAGTTTCTACGCCCGCCCGCTCCACGTCTTTGAAGATTGTCCCGACGATCCTAGTCCGGACAATGAAAAGTAGGGTCCACTGTGGTGCACATCCCCGCTCTAAACGGCCGTGGCAGATACGAACACTTGGGCGACATCGTCCTGGGCCTTGTTGTAACCAACCTTCTCATGGACACGTACCCTAACCTACGTGTCGGTCCTTCCACGGTTCGTCCCCTCTTTCCGAGCACCGCATCGTTCTCATCCTTTGCTGTACAGCAAATCCGTGCCCTTATTGTTGGCAACCCTACTCTTGCGGACATTTCTCGCCGGTACCAGTTGCCAGCCCAACTCAGGCTGCACCCCGCACAGGCCATCACATTGACGGCCAGCACCCACGTACAAGGCAAGTACACCCTTTTCCAACCCATCACGCCACTCACCTTACACGCCCTTTCCAGCCGATGTCTTCGAAGTCTGTCTCCTCCAAATAGCTCACCCGGACCCTTGCTGACGACATTTATGTACAGTCTTACGTGGGAGGGCTCTATCTCGATCAGGGACTCTCCGCTGTCGAAAGGTGGCTCAAGGTGCTGCTCAAACCCTACGCCACCGAAGCATACATCCGCGTTCGCACGCAGCATGGGCTTCCCCCCCTCCCCCCCTCACCGCCGCCCACCCCAAGCACGAGCGCCTCCTCGGCCTCTGATGATTCCTCGTCTAATCCCGACACGACCTCATCAAAGCCCACATCAGAAGAATCCAGAAACAGTACGGGCCCTACGCCGACCCGGGCACACCGCAACACACATCGCCACCCGCATGCGTCGGGCACGCCCACCACGACAGGCCACTTGGCATTGTTTAACCAGCATATTCAGAAAGGCGGGTGCGGGATCGAGTGGGTGTATGACGACAGCGTCTCCAAGGGTGCCACCACCACCCCCATCTGGACCGTCCGCGTCGAAGTCGACGGCAAGGTACTTGGCCACGGAAAAGGCGGCACCAAGAAGGCAGCGCGCAATGAAGCTGCCAAGCAGGGTCTTGTTCACTTGGGCATCGAGGTATGAAGAGATGGTTCAGGGTTTGGAGTGCCAAGGTCAGTGTCGCGATCAGGTGGTATTGATAACATGGCACGACGGGTGCCTTCTGCATGGCTTCTCCAGACTTCCGCTGGTGGTGGGTTCACATCTCCTCCTGCGTTGGTGTGCAGACGTGTTGCATGGGTTGTATCACGTTTTCGGCGTTTCTCTTCTCAGATATCCGCTCCAATACCCATTTGTTCGTCAACATGTACATTTTATGGAATACGCGATGTCTTGGATTCATACTATCCACATTCGAATCTGGATATTTCTCTTTTTTCTGAGCATCTCACTGTCTCCACTTGTCGTCTTCTCGTTTCACCATGTATGTGTCTAGTTGATATCCTTCACATCGTTCGTCCCAAAGCAAGAATGCCTCCCCTAAGACGACCGCGCACGTTATCGCCGTTCCTCGGTAGAACCTCGCAGACACACCCGTCCAAGGTCCCCAATCGGGGGTGCACCCCACACGAGCGTTTTCCGCGTCGGGTCCAACAGACGGGGAAAAGCACGATCCAGCATGGGCGCGAGCACACCTCGGGGTCGAGACTGAGACTGAGACTGTATGTGTACGCCCGCCAAGTCCGGTCCCAGTGACGTGCCTCGTCCAGACGCCACCTCTATCAACGGTGAAGCCGACAACGATGCATTCTGACCCTCCGCCCCCACGTTCATCATCTCCCTTGCCTCCTCGTCCACGTCTGAAAAATCGTCCTGCTTGACGGCGCGAATCGAATACGCCCATACGGCGGTGGCGAACCCGGCGAGGACGAGTCCGGTGAGGGCGTTTTGGAGGCGGAAGGGGGCGCGTGCGCGGAGGAGGCCAGGGGACATGACCTGCGTCGGTGGTTGACGGTCGTGTCAGCAAAGGCGGACACAGTGGGAATGAGAATGGGGAAGCGTGGTGGCGAGGGGAGGAAGGCGGGATGGGAGAACGGAGGACTCACATAGCTGCGAGGCCGGTAGGATTTACTGACTTCTTTGCGCGAGAGGTACTGGTCTTGGGACATGGTTTGGTCCGGGTGCAGCCAATGTCGATGCCAGCCATGGGCAACAATCCGTTTATCCATTCTCTTCACAAAAGACCATTCACATTTTTTGAAAAGAAATGAGTAGATAGAATTATCCTGATATCCGTCACTTCATTATTCGAGAAAGATGGCTTGGGTGCAGTCCTAGAGTCTGCAGAACTTTGGGCAGATTCTTGGATTGACAGCGGTGCGCTCACTGGTCGGCTTCTCGGCATGACAAATTTACAAACTTGAACATCGTCTCGACAATCGTAGAGTTTGCGTAGAGTCCCCTCGTTTCCAGTTCATGTTGCCACTCCTCAGCAGAACCGAATATGATCCCCCTGGAACTGCGCAGGTGGTCGCTCCGAATCAGGAACCTCCAAGATGCTCCTCAACCAGGTGCTCCAGGGTATTGATGGCCACTGGCTTATCCCGGGCCGATACGCCTCGGGAGTGGGATAGAGACAAGGCGTCGCCGGTCGTGCCCGAGCAAACCTATGCTACTGTCAAACTTGCCCCGATTGCTCCGGGCATACTTCTCGTCATTTTCGCCCCCGGAACTTGCCAGTGTGGTTTATTTAAACCCAAGTCGTGTCACGTTTGCCCAAGGTGAGTGCACATCATGATGCTGCGGATGCTTTTGCCACTGGCAATATGACCTATTGTTGAGGTCGGCGTTTGGTTCCCTTTTTCGCCTCCACTGGCCATCGGACCAAATTGCGCGCTACGCCGTACTGCACTAGACACAGGATCACATCGAGCCCGAATATCAGTGGCGTTTTGTACGTTTTGGCTTTGTCAGTCAAAGATTGGAATGGACGCGGCGAGATCACGTGTGGTGAGTCACAGCAATCTCATTGGTTGGAGATCCAGATGACTTTACACCATGGCTATGTGAGACAAATGTGCGTACTACACCAAAAAGAAATGTGATGTTGACTGATTCTCGTTTTCGACATTACGAATCGCGTGCTATACATGATCGCATGCCACCACATACGCCACCACATACGACATCGCTGAGACTCGCTATACGCCCAGCCATATCTTCATTCTTTTGCCTTAACAAGGTTGGAATGCCTCAGGTGCCAGGCCATATCCACTCGATCCAGCCATTGCTGTGGAAATATATAATGGCCGTAGATGCAGATGTGACTTGAGCATGTCTTTCCTCGCTCTATCCTTGTGGGAGGCCGTTTACCCCCCGTCAATCCGAGTTCCCATCGACACTGCAACCTTTGTTTCGTATGTCCTCCCAACCGTCCTTGGATATTTCTTTGTAGCAGTGTTGGCTCTCACCCCACACACGCACGCTCTCCGAGTGGCATTCTGGCCGGTCATCACATTATTATCCTTCCGTGCAGCGGTTTCCGTGGACATGTCGCTTGGCGAACCCAATCGAAAATTCCATAACACCGCATTTGTAGTGAGTTTCTTTCTCCACCAACTCTAACCAGATTGCACGATTACCCTCCACGCTTCCAGACCTCAATGATGTTCATAGTCATCCGTACATTCGATTGGGCATTGGCGAAAGAGCCGCTTGAACGCCAACTTCGTCCTGCAAAGCAATCCAAGTCAACACTCATGGATGCCTTCGACCTCGCCTTAGCTTTGCGTGGTCACGGCTGGGACTGGTCACGCGGAGTATACATTCCGCTTGAAACCCGTCCAGCCAGCCGTAGAGGATTTACGTTCCATGTAATCCTGTCTGCGATTTTCCATACCTTCATCTTTGGCGTGCTGCAGACTGCCGTCAAGTCATTTTCTCCTATGCAACTCGGGACCCTCCCTGGAGGATCTATATTTGACGAAGCACTCCCGTTCTATGTGCGATATTTCCGAGCGGGCATTATCTCAGCCTTTTTCATGCTCGCGATCTACGCCCTTATCCAGACGTTTTACGACTTATGTACCATGACCGCCGTGCTCGTTTTTGGACAGGACCCTGCTCAATGGCCTCCGGCTTTCGATGCCCCGTGGTGCGCGACATCGCTGATTGACCTCTGGGGACGCAGGTGGCATCAGTTTTTCCGCCGCATGTTCCTCATTCAAGGGGGTTATCCACTCTCCTTTTTTCTAGGCAAAGTGGGTCTCATTATCGGGGCATTTCTGTCATCTGGGGCGCTTCACCACAATGCGTTGGTCCCGCTCAACGATCAGTCGGAACTATGGAGAAACTTGGTTGGATTTGGGATGATGGCGCCTGGCATCCTCGCAGAACGGGCGTTCAAGCAACTTACGGGGAACAAGGTGGGCGGGATGGTAGGGTGGATCTGGACGATGACATGGTTTCTCTCGTGGGGGAGCATGATTGCCGATGCACACACCAGGGCTGGCGCGTTCGGGTATTTTGATTTCGTAGGAAGCGTGGTGCCAGGACGGGCAGTGGTGGAACGTTTGGTGGTGAATTTTGACGCTTGGTTGCATGGGATGTAGTACGTGGGGGGGATAGATTTTCTGTGATCGAGACGATGCTAGAAGTACGGGCTGATTTTCGGCAGGATCCTTGTTTACAACTTGTCGCTCAATGATAAGAAACTTCCACGATGTAAGCGACCAGACCGCCGCACGCATAGCCGTTACACCAAAAGGTAGAATACTGAATGACTAGCATTCAGTATCACGGACGGTATATGTACTACTAGTTACGGGACC
>JBBPRR010001398.1:0-10998 GCA_038093115.1 Hortiboletus flavorubellus | reverse complement strand
TCTTCCCATCTGTAACACATTCTCGGATATAGTGTTCCGGAATTTCTATGTGTTTTGAACGACCTTCTTGCGCGGGATTCGCAGCAAGAAACATGGCACCTTGATTGTCACAGAGCAGAGGGATGGTGCGAAGATTGAACTTCAATTCGGACAAAAGAATCCGAATCCAGGAAAGCTGTTTAGCTGCTTCTGTCATTCCGACGTATTCTGCTTCTGTTGATGACAAGGTTATCTTCCGTTGTCATCTGGAAAGCCAAGAGACTATTCCATTGCCAATGAACATCGCATATCCAGAGGTAGATCGACGAGTTTCGCGATCTCCAGCCCAATCTGTATCAGAATATGCCATAATGCCAGATCGTGTAGATCCGTCATATGTGATGCAGAGATTTTTAGTACCAATTAGGTATCGCACAATATAAAGTGCCTTCTGCAAGTGTTCATCCAATGGATTTGCGGAGAACTGTGACATCTGGATAACAGCATAGGCAATATCTGGGCGAGTTCCAAGCATGATATGCAATAGTGATCCAATCACTGACTGATAACGACTATGGAGTTGAAAGGAGGTTTCCATGGTAAGGGGAGCAGGATTGTACCCAGAAGGAAGAGGGGTACGAGCTACTTTGGCATTGGTAAGATTAAAATGATTGATGACCTTTTTGGCATAAGCAACTTGGTCAAGTTTCAATGTTTGTTTTGAACAATTGCGAGTGATACGCATGCCAAGATATTCAATAGCAGCTCCGAGATCATGGCTTTCCCATTTCTTCATAAACTGTTTCTTCTTCATCATGAGATAGGAACGGTTGGAGCCCATGAAAAGAACATTGTCAACATAAATGACGAGTATAATGTCCTGACTGTAAAAATGAACATAGACACCAGGATCTCCATGTGTCCTAACAAATCCCATATCTAGCAAAGATTTGTGAAGCGCCTTGTTCCATTGTAGGGCGGCTTGCTTTAAGCCATAGATTGCCCTTAGCAAACGACAAACTTTCTTCTCCATGCTGGGTTGTACGAAACCTTTGGGGTGTTCCATATAAATTTCTTCATCAAGTTCTCCAAACAGGAAGGCAGTCTTGACATCTAGCGCTTCAATTTCCCAATCTTCAAGCGCTGCAATAGAAAGAAGAAGTTGGACAGTCTCAAATCTTGCAACTGGTGAAAAAGTTTCTTCGAAATCTATTCCATATACTTGAGTAAAGCCTTTGGCAACAAAGCGAGCCTTCATGCGGCCGTCGCTTTTGACAACATATACTCATCTCCCTTTGACAGGTTTTCATCCAGGTGGAAGGTCAACCAATTCCCATACCTTACGCTCTTTAAGCGATTTGATTTCTTCTTCCATAACAATCCTTCATTTGTTCTGTTCTCCTTTCAGTAATTTCAGAACATCCTTGTAGTGCAATGATGTGCCAGTGATGGAGATAGCAGAGGCTATAAGAGAGCCAAAGAATCGAGCACTATACAAGGTTTCAAGATCATTATCCTCATTCGTAGGGATAGATGATTGAACTTCTCGTTTGATGTCCACGGGAGGTCTAGCTCCATATGCATTATCAGGAATGATATGTGGATTGCGAATACGAGTTCCTCAACGAAGTTCTTCTTGTGGAGGAGGTTCAGGAGGAGTAGGAGAAGGAGTATGAGGAGGCTGTTGATCTCCTTGTGGTGGGAATTGTTGATTGGAATCATGACTGTCCATAGGTGGAAATTGATAGTGATGAGTGACCGGAATATAGTCAGCTGAAACAGGGTCTTTGTTCTCATCTTGATCCTGGTCCGAAATGTTGTCTGGAATAGAAATCTCGGCAGGTTTGTCTTCTTGCTTTCCAGAACAATAGGGGAACACAAGTTCATCGAATGTGGCAATGGAGGAAACAATAGTTGTTCTTCTCCTAGGAGATCAGAAATGGTAACCTTTGGTTCCTTTCTCATATCCAATGAAGATGGCTTCTTCTGCTTTGGCAGATAGTTTGTTGACACATTCTTCTTTTGGAATGAAAACATAGGCACGACATCCAAATACCTTGAAATAGGAAACATCAGGCTTACTGCCATTCCATTTGGACATGGGAGTAGACCATTCAAGACGACGCATAGGCTGTCTGTTATAGATGTGGAGAGCAGTCTCAACAGCATCTTGCCAGAAAGAAGGTGGCATACAGGCATGCTGACGCATAGCCTCAGACTTTTCAAGGATTGTGCGATTAAAGCATTCAGCATGACCATTTTGCTGAGGGGTTCGAGGTACAGAGGTTTGGTGCTCTATACCTTTGGACGAGAGGAACGCCCCAAGAGAATGATTGATATATTCCCCCCCACAGTCCGAACATACAGAGTGAAGAGAGTAGCCAGTTTGGTTCTCTGCCCAAGCAATCAAATCTTGAAGTGCCTGAATAGCATCGGATTTGGAGTGCAAGAAGTGCAAACTCGCAAAACCGGAAGCGTCATCAAGAAAAGTGATTATCCATTTGTGACGAGAACGTGACAAGGTCAGCATTTCGCACAAATCAGTATGAATAAGGTCAAGCACGTGAGAAGAGCGTGAAGCCGAAGCAGGAAAATCCCGCTGATGTGCCTTGCCAAACGCACAGCCTTTGCAAGTAGGCATTGAAATGGGTGGCATGATAGAAGGAATGCCCGACAAATGCTGATGTGCATGTCAGAGAGCGTTCTTGGATGGATGTCCAAGACATTGATGCCACAAGTTGAAAGACTTGAGATCCTGCAAGGAGTTAACCGAACAAACTGGAGTAATCAGAGAGGACCGAAACCAGTGAAGCGGAGATGGTGGAAATAAAGCACTGGCCCGTATTACCACCCTTCCTTGATTGTCCCAGGTCTTGGTTTGAGTCGTTATCTCACATTTAAAGCCAGAGGCAGTGAGACGGTTTACAGACAGAAGTCTGTGAGTAGCATCAGAAGCATACCAGACGTCTTTGAGAACGACGGGAATGGCTTCTGGCTTATCCTGTGTAAATATCACAGTGCCAGGACCAGTCATTTCCATGACATCATCATTGGCAGTTCCAGCGAACTTGGTCCCACGCTTTAAATCAGAGAAGTCATCAAGGTAAGGTGTAATGTGATCGGAGCATCCCAAATCAACAAGCCATAGATCCTCGGTAATGCGATCTTTCATGCCTAGAGCATAAGCTCTTGAATAAGCAGAATCATAGTAGTATTCGCCATCAGGTACATTATCATAGTCATCATCTGATCTAGCATTGTCGTGCTCTTCACGGAGTAAAAGAGAACAATCTACGTCCCCTTTTCATGTGCCATCGGCATTGTGCTGGAAATCTCCATGGAAACATACAATAAACTTATGCGTATCAGGTTTCTTGGATTTCTTGGATTTTGTTCCTCTCTCAAAGCGCTGGGGGAGAGGAGCCGGAACGAAACGACGAGGAGGAAGGTCCAGGACCAGTACCAATAGGTCCCATGGGTGCTTCGAAATCTCCTGCATTAGCAGTAAAAGATTCGGCATCCCATTTGTTATTATGGACTTTCTGTGTAAACTCATCAACGTCCATCATCATACCAGTCACGTCACCATCAACCATATTGGCAAAGCCATCAACTTCGTTAGCCCGTGCTTTCCCTTTTCCTTTATGGTTTGTCTTCTTGTTCAAGGTAGAAGCATTAGCACCCTGCACAGCAGGAGTCCGTTGGGATGGCTTATAAGGCTTCTTTCCTCATTGACTACGTTGAGTAGGACAAGGGCAGTTAGATCCCTGTCCAGGACAACCATATACCTTCCAACAGTTTTCTGTAAGGTGAGGTTTCCCACAGTGACCACAGGTGGGACGAGAGGGAGCACGTTGAATCGTGTTTGTATGATTCACTTCGCTTGGAGCGGCTTCAAGGCGATGAGCCAAGGATCTCTGTTGTGGACAAACAGTAGAATGAAGTTGAGATTCCTGAAGAATCTTAGGAATAATGGTGTCAGTGGTAAAGTTTGCAGCAGTCACTGTCTGCACAATTGTTGAAACGAGAGGTTGGTATGAATGAGGAAGTGAATTAAGCATGATCATGGTGCATAGGTTGTCAGGAAGCTGAAGTCCAGAGGATGATATTTCGTAGAAAGTGTTAGTCAACTTATTAAGTTGAGCGGGAATGTCCTCTGCATCACGACGGTGGTGTTCCGTCGGATGTACAATGCGTGTATTAAGCGCCTTTATGAAAGCTTCATACTGACCAGTGATGCTGGAGGGAGAATAAAGGGCACTTAGTTGGTCCCATAGATCCTTCGCAAGGGAAGGATTCGCGACATTCTCAATGGCCACATAAGCGTTCTTCATGAGATGTTGCATATCTGCATGAATGAACATGCCGATCAAAGCTTGAGCTTGTTGATCGTTAGAAAGCCAAGTAGCTCTCAGATCTGCGTCTCCCTGTAGAGCATAGATCGAAGTTCCTTCAACAATGCTCCACCAAGTTGCCATGGTGAGCAGGTTGCAGACTTGACGAGACCAGATGGAATAGTTGGAAGAGCCTGCAAGAACTGCAGTGCGAGCCTGAATGGCGGAGTTGATGGTGAAAGACATATTGAAACTGCTTTAAAAAATAAAGAGATTGGCGACGAAAGTCTACATAAAATTCTGATTAGCACGTGTGACAGGAAAGACATGAATGGGAACCAGTTGAGGTGGAATAAGAAGGTCTGCGACAAGGTCGACATCTTCTTGAGTGTCATCGTCTCCATCTATATCGTCATTTTTGTCCCCATTGGTATCTTCATCTTCTCTTGTAAATGTAGAACCAAGATGCATAGCAATGCACTGCATTAAAGGAATCTGTTCTCTCCTAACTTGTACTGGTTCCGGAATGTATTCATCAGAACGTACAAGCTTCTCAAAAATATCAAAGTCCAAAGATGCGAAGAAATGAGGATTTGGGATAGAAGAATATTGTCCATTTCTAGCCCTAAAACCTATCTTCGGTCTGTTGTGAGAATAATAAGGAGGAATGCAGTCCTTAGTTCCATATAAAACGAGATGAAGATGAGAACCTGTGTAAAATTTAAGATGCACGGGGGTACTCCAAACGTATCCAGGCTTGTTGTAATTCATGTATTGACCTCCTAACTGGACCGGCAATGGCCATACACCTACCGGGAAGCTGAGCAGCTCTGACCCGTGGACAAGGCAGTATTCTTTGTGCCAGTTGTTCTTCTTCTTCAACAATGTGGTGGTGAAGAAGGATGTGTTCCCGTTGGTAGGGATCAGGAACATCGCAACCAAGATCTAGTAAAGCACCCATATAGTTAGTGCCGAGTTTAACCATGACTGCAAACCAAGGGTTCTTCCTCTTCCAAATCCGTCACCACCTAGTGTCAATCAACTCGTTCCATATGCACTGCATAGGAATATTGGAATTAACTGGAAGTCTGGAGAAGGAGTGAAGGCGGTTGAATTTGTGATGCACATACTGGTGCTGACCGTTCTTCCAAATAATGTCTCCTTCCGAGTTGATAAATTCTTTGGGGTGTTCAAAAATCCCCTGAAGAGGGTCGTGGTCCAAGACTTCGTTGGGTTTCAATCCCTCGTAGAATTCAATAAAGTATTTGTTGAACATGTGGCGATCGCGCTGAACAATCTCGAAGCCTTGGTTGTGGATGGGATGAGGTGGCGTGAGATGATATTTCTCAACTGGAAAAGCATATCCGAGTCCCTCGTAGAACAACGCAATAGGTTCGTTCCAGTACATGAGTCCTTCTTTGAAAATAATATCCTGTTCCAGGATGTACCGGACAGGGCCTTCTTCGACAATGACCTGAGGGAGTAAATCTCCTCGATAGAGAGTCGGAATTTGAACAACTTGTAAGAGACAAGAGATGATTTCTAAAGGGTTTCAGTGTAACTGAACGTCAACACGAACGAGAGGTACTTCCGGTCTGATCAACAGATTGGGAACATTCTGGTAAGTTACCAAATTATTCATATTGGAATCCCTATAAGTGACGGTCTGGTGTCTCTGTATTCTCATAGGAGGGAGGACGTCCCTCGGAAACATAACGAGGCAGTTGTTCATTGTCGGATCTCTCTGGAGAGGACTCAGAGCTTGATCAAGATCTACTATCTCACCTGGTTCCAGAATCTCGTCTAGAACAAAAACCATGTCATTCGGATCTGGACTCTCTGTATGGTGGAAATAGTCCAGAGTCTTCGTGCAACAGGTTGGACTCTGGTAATGAGTCCCCATGTTCTGTAAGGCGAGTTGCTCCATGTCAGAGACAGGCGAGACTCTGGAAGTCATGTTCCCTTCCTGGATTGTCTCGTAGACGTTGGTGTCAGTTGGGGAACTGACGAGCTCTAATGGAGATACCGAAGTAAGACCATGGAAGGTTGGGATTGGTACTTTGGTCAAACCAAGGGTCGATGTTGGTGGATAAATTAGACCAGGCAAGGTCGAAGGGGAGGACTCGTTCCTCAGAGGGAACTGGACTGGGACTACGGGACAAGGGTGGACTATGGAAGAGGATGTGGAGGTCATGATAGGCACGAGTGTGACGGAGAAAAGTCGGATTGATAGATCGAGGAGGAGGAGGTACAGGAATTGGTGGAAGATCGTTCCACGGAGAATGTGATAATTGGGGATGAAGGTGAGAAGCCGGAGAATCGATGTAAGGGAGAGAAGTTGGAGGAGGAGCACAAGGAGGAGGGGGATGAGATGGACAATAGATGGTTCCGGGCAGAGAAGGAAACTCTGCCGGATTACGATGATTTGTGCAATTCGGATGAATGCAACTGTCACCGCACAAGATAGGACAGGAGTCCTTATCAAAGTCAATGTGACACTTCCACATACAACGATGGGTAGGAAGGGTACTGGGGGCTTGACTAACTTGAGTAGGAATGATAAGGTTCCTACGTGAAGCCAGGTTAGTGTTCATCTGTGCAATCATAACACGGGTAAAAATGAGATATAGCTCAGCTAATATAAGCAGGCCATTGTTGCCCCAGATCCTTTGGACCCGACCCATGAACCCAAACAACATGCTCATCATCGTAAGAACAATGTAGAACAAACCAAGGGCAAGTGCATTGTACATCGCGAGGCGGGATAACGACATCAGAGGATGATCGTTGTGCCTAGGCAGGGCTCATAACCTAAAGAGATTGCAAGTCTCTTTCGATGCAGAGGCAACAGCAGAAGGGTAAACCCAGTGAGGGAGAGTACTCACTTGCTGTAGTGCACTTGCAAACAAGTTGCTAGAAGTTATTCACAACGTGGATACGAAGTAAAGAACTTAGATTGTAGGCTCTGAAAGAGCCGGGTTTATATACAGTACAGGAAGTTTGTACGTATTGTGGAAATATCCATAAAGGATGAAGGGCTGTGTAATGTGCAGCAGTGCACAGCAATGAGTAGCCAATAGCAAAAGGTGTGCTTATCTATGGCACAATATGCCAAGAGAATGGTGCGATATGTCACCATGATGATATAATATGACATTATCTGAAGATAAGAATAAGTATGATGTCATGGGTCTAGAATGAATTAGTAATCATGAAGAGCGACCCAGACAGGATAAGAATAAATCCTAAATATTTCAATACACTTTCCAGAAGAAAGAAAGAGAATAAAGACCTACGAAAGATTATGAGTCCATTTATAAGAAGAAAGAATGTCAGGGGCATGACGGAGATTAGTTTCGGATTTCCAGGTGTTTTCGGCCAAAGAATAGCCTTTCCATGCAGTTAGGTACAAGCGGCAACCTCGTGTTCCTTTGTGAGAAACAATATGGTCTACTTCGTATTCTTCTTCAGAGTCAATTAGGTCTGGCAGAGGTTGGGAAAAGGAAGAACCATGTGCTTTGGTTTGTCGAAAGGGAGATAAGAGGGATACATGGAACACGTCATGAATTTTCCATGTGGGTAGAAGGCAGAGTCGGTAGGTAAGAGGAGATAGGACCTGAGAGATCTCGAAAGGTCCATGACATTTTGGGAAAAGTTTTCGGGATGGATAACCAAGGTGGAGATTAGTGGCTTCAAGCCAAACTTTGTCACCAACCTTCCAAGGGGAAAACTTTCGAGTAGAGCAAAGAGTCATGATTCGATGAATGGACTCATGTGCAGCGAGGGCTTCTTTTCAGGTGTTTTCCAGAGAGGACAAACGATTTTCCAAAGTGGGGATAAATGTCTTTCCTAAAGAGGGATAAACATGAGGTTCATAGCCATAGAGGAGGGAGAATGGAGAAGTTTTGGTGGAGCTATGAGGGACAGAGTTGTGAATGAATTCGCCAGAAGTGAGGAAACGAGACCAGTCATGGGGGTTGTTGGAGCAAAAGATACAAAGATAAGTTTCGATCTCTTGATTGGCCTGTTCGGTTTGTCCATCAGTTTGTGGATGATATGCAGTGGAGAGGTGGACATCATATTTGAGGAGGCAAGCAAGTTCTCTGGCAAAGGCAGAAGCAAATTGAAGGCCTCCATCAGAGATAACAGAGTCATGAAGACTGAATTGTTTGAACACAAAATCAAAGAAGAGTTGAGCTATACCCTTGGCATCAATAGTCTTGGAACAAGGGGCAAGAATTACCCCCTTTGTAAGGCCATGGTCGACCACGACCAGTAAAGAATCATAATCCTGGGAAAGTGGGAGATCGGTGATGAGATCAACGGAGAGTTGTTTGAAGGGCAAGTAAGAAGAGGAAGGGATGGGGATGAGGGGCAGAGTGGTTGGGTGAGTAAGGGTCTTGTTTTGTTGACAAACGGAACAGCCAGCGACGAAATGAGAAACAAAAGTAGCAAGTTCTGGCCACCAGAAATCACATTCCAAGATAGCTTTCGTATGAAAATTGCCCAAATGGCCAGTGAGAGGAGAAGAGTGAATGAAATAAAGAAGAGAAGAACGAGAGGCCGGAGAAACATATATACAGCCCTTGAAAAAGATATGACCATTATCGAAGGTCCAGTCAGAAAGAGAGGAACGAGGGAACAGTGGAGAACCATCGGCAAGATTAGCAAGTGCACGAAGAACAAGAGGATCAGAAGAAGAAGAATTTTGTATGTGGGTTGCAAGAGAAACATCTAAGGCATTAATAACTGCAGGATCAGGGAGAATAGGAGTATCAGCATTGTGCAAAGTGGTGTCGAGATGATCTCGGCAAGAGAAAGCATCAGCAGGCGCCATCTGGGTCCCTGGGAGGACCTTCCAAACAATATCGAAGTCCTGAAGGAAAAGAGACCATCGAGCTTGACAATGAGAGAGTTTACAAGGATCTTTGAGGTAAGAGAGGTTCTTATGGTCGGTGATGATGGTGACAGGGTGAGAGGTACCTTGAACATATTGACACCATTCAGTGAGGGCAAGGATGATGGCAAGAAGTTCCCTGTCGTAGATGTCGTAATTACGTTCCGCAAGGGTGAAGGTGCGAGAAAAGTAAGCACAGGGATGGAGGTCACCATTGGTGTCAGATTGGAGGAGAACAGCGCCAGCTGCCAAAAGGGAAGCATCGGTTATAATGGAGAAAGGGTGAGTGACATCAGGGATAGCAAGGATGGGGGTGGAGGTGAAAGCTGATTTGAGTGAGTCGAAAGCTTTCTGTTGGAGGTAAATTCAATTCCAGGAGATATCTTTGCGGGTGAGAAGAGTTAATGGGGCGATGGTGTGGGAGAAGTTAGGGATGAACTTCCGATAGAAATTAGCAAAACCAAGGAAAGAACGAACTCCTTTGACAGAGATGGGAGGTTTCCAGTCATGGATAGCGGATGTCTTGACAGGGTCCATCTGAATTAATCCCTGACCAATGATCATGTCTAGGAATTTGATGCGAGGAGCATCAAAGATACATTTTGCTAACTTCAAGGAAAGTCCATGTTTACAAAGACGGAGGAGAACACGACGGGTACATTCATGATGGAGGGCTAGATCACCATTGGTGTGAATACCAAGATCATTCATATAAATCTTGAGCCAACGTTCAGCGATCATGTCAGCGAAGATGTGGTTTGTAAAGGCTTGCCAAGTGGGAGGTGTGTTACAAAAACCAAAGAACATAATGGTCGGTTCAAAAAGTCCAAAGGGTGTGATGAAAGCTGCCTTCCATTGGTCAGATTCCTTGATTTGGGTGTTGTTATATCCCCATCTAATGTCAAATTTGGTGAACCAGGTGGAGTCCTTCATGTCGTCGATGAGTTCTGGGATAAGAGGGAGAGGGTATGCGTTGCGAATGGTGTGGGAGTTAAGATATCGATAATCCTGGCAGGGACGAAGAGAACCATCTTTTTTAGGGACAAAGAAGAATGGGGCAGCTTGAGGGGATTTCAAGGGAAGGATACGACCAGTTTTGAGATGTTCGTCAATGAATGAATGACAGGCTTTTTGTTCCTTGGGGTTCAAAGGGTATACCTTGGTGATCTTTGGAACAAACGAAGGTTTCAAGTCAATGGTATGATCAAAGGGGCGATGGGGAGGAAGTTGATCATAAGTCTTTTCAGAGAGACATCTTCGAAGTCAAGGCACCAGGAGGGAAGAGAAATCTCAGCCGGTTTGTTTCCTTGGGCCAGTTGGGTGGACAGCGTCACCTGGTTGATGATTTCACCCTTCTGGGGGAGGTACTCACTGGGAGACGCATCAACCCCATTAGGATATCTCTTAGTAAAAAGGGTGGAGATTTCATGGTCGACATCCAGGTCCAGGAGTCAAAGAAGATAATGTCGGGGGAGTTCTTCAGCGGAGGGAGAGGCAGAGATACTGTTCGGGAGGGAAATAGTATAAGTGGACCAGTTGATTTGAGGATTTCGAGAACGTTGACCTGCACGAAACTAGTTCCATGCACGCACATAGCAAAACAGTCACCCGAGAAACAGAATTTCCACAGCTCCCTGTGGACAATACCCCTTGATACCATGGGGAATGATAGCCCCTATCATGAGCTATATACCCCTATTTTTCCAGATTTTTCCACCTACTGGTTATTGAGATATTCATTAATCTCTCTAGTCATACCCTTACACTTGCAAATATGTACATAGCACA